>PNEQ01095882.1:0-12091 GCA_003012365.1 Medauroidea extradentata
TTGCTGCGCACTTCTCTTGACTTTGCTGCGCACTCCTCTTGGATTTACTGCGCACTCCTCTTGGATTTACTGCGCTCTCCTCTTGGCCTAACCGCGCACTCCTCTTTGCCTTCCTGCGCACTCCTCTTGGCCTTACTGCGCACTCCTCTTGGCTTTACTGCGCACACCTTTTGGCTTTACTGCGCACTCCTCTTGGCTTTGTTGCGCACACTTCTTGGCTTTGCTGCACATGCTTCTCCCAGCCTACTAGACAAAACCAGTAGCCGCAGGTATTTTCGTAGCCAACAGGAGTTCAAGCGAAGCAGCTTGTAGGAAAGCATGCACGACACTTCGCATACAGTATTGTAAGAATTATTGTTCTGTACGCTGCTCAGTTTAATTTAAATAAATAATAATTTCCAGAAATTAAAATAAATACGTATAATGCAACTTAAAATTGTGTTAATAAGTTAAATGTGCATTCTATCACATCTTGATGAATAAAATACAAAGTTTGCACCAAGCAAGCCCCTTAAGGGCTCTGTCTACTGCAATTATATCACAATTTTTTTTAGTTTTTGTTTGTACCAGATATTTTTTCTTCTTATTTTAGGCACAAAATGTGACTAAATTTGGCTCTTATGAAATTTCTTTGTCTCTCATACTTTTCGCGTAATGGCTTGTTAAAGTCATATTTTGCATGTTTCCGTTTTAACGACTACACTAAAACCAACTGATATAAAAAAATCACGGTGGATAAAGATATTGCAGGCTACAATGACATGCTCATAAAATTAAAGAATAAAAATTATTTGAATTAAAAAAATCTCCGAAACTGAAAATAAAAAATATAAAAATTCAATAATTTTTTTTTAAATACAAATAATTTTTATTCTTTAATTTTATGAGCATGTCATTGTAGCCTGCAATGTATTTATCTACTGTGATTTTTATGAGTTTGTTATATCAGTTGGTTTAAGTGTAGTTAAATGGAAACGTGCAAAATATGACTTTAACAAGCCATTACACGATAACTATGAAAGATAAAAAAATTTCATTAGAGCTACATTTAGTCACATTTTGTGTCTAAAATAAGAAAAAAAAAGTGGTACAAATAAAAAATAAAATAATGATATTGAAAATTGTGGTAGCTGCGCCCTTAACGTGGAGGTTTTCTTCAAATATATTTTTTTGTTTAAAAAATGTTCCTATCATAATTTCAATATTGATTATTTAAAAATAAATCCAAGTAAGACATTATAGGATATCTTATCATCTTTTAAGGATGTTAAAGAAGGGGAAAATTACATTTTGATATATGTATGAAATGGTGTTAGTTTCATAGACGCTGCTTGGGAGTATATTTTCCTCTCACAAAAAAATTTAGCGTGGCCAGTTTTCCCATAATGCCATTTCATAGTCAAAATTAGCATATTTTTTTATTCTTATAAAACTTGAAAACCAGTAAACATTATGAAATTAAATAATTCACACTATAGCTAAATATCACAGTCTACGGCTGGAAGCATAAAAATCCATTACAAAATTTTTTATTAAAAACATTTGTAAAATTTGTAGATTATTTTGTTAATTTTAACAATTTTTTAAACTACAAATATATTTTATATTGGATTTTTATATGCTTGAAGCTGTAGATCGTTACACGTAGTTTTAATGTTTTTTATTTCATTATGTTTACTCTTTTTCAAGTTTTGTATGAAGTAAAAATATGCAAAGTTTGACATTGAAATGCCATTATGGAAAAACTGGCGTAGAAATTTTTTTCGTAAGAGGAAAATGTACCCTCCAGTAATGGGACAAAACTAACCCTATTTTCCACAATTACAAAATTATGATTTTTCCCCACTTGAACGTCCTTTAATGTCATATTTATTTATCCTCACTAGTCTCGATATATGTGA
The DNA here is from genome assembly GCA_003012365.1 of Medauroidea extradentata. Lineage (NCBI taxonomy): Eukaryota > Metazoa > Arthropoda > Insecta > Phasmatodea > Phasmatidae > Medauroidea > Medauroidea extradentata. Next base: position 1,902 of record PNEQ01095882.1, read on the forward strand.
GATTGTAATTATCGATTAACTAATTACTTATTGATATCAGTCTCGCATCAGATACCATTGACAACAGTAGGCACTGCTTTGTCTTGAAAATATCTATTAGTTACGCATGGCACGATTGCCTCTGAATGTCAAAGTTTAAGTATAAATATATGTATACGAGGAGACGAACATAGTTCCAATATATCCAGGAAACTTACCCTCTTAACCTCTTGCGTACAAGACGACACAGTTGAGCCGTGCCCATCAGATGTCGGAGACAGTAGGCTTTGTTTTTGAAATGTCGCAAGCTGCCAACAAGGGCACGTGATATGGTCCAAATGCGTCCAGAGGCTTGGCACGCCTAAGACTGCTTCAACTGCTGCTTCAAGTTACGTAATGCCCCTCCACGGCCGTTGTGGTAATTATGCGGCAGTACGGAGGGTCTGCATGTGCATACATACCCAGGGGCGTCATTTCAGGTTTTTCCAGGGGGGGGGGGGCAAGATTTTATTTTCTGACGACAGTGACCTTGTTGCATCTTTTTTATTAATTAAGCATGTATAAATCAGATACTTTAATAATAAAACTTCAGTTTTATGTCCTTAAGTTAGCATTATTTACATCAAAAAATACAAAAAAATATATTTATACACAAAAATTCCAAATCCAGGGGGGGCATTTGCCCCCCCCCCCTTGTAGCCCCAAATGACGCCCCTGTACATACCTCACCCGAAGGTGTAGTGTTTCTAAGCTGTTAACCATTATATCGCCTAAGTACACAATCACTCGTGATGTTTGTGCAACGGTACCTGTTAAACGTATTTTAATTGCAAAACACTGACGGCCACCATGGGAAAATAATTAATCCGTATTTGAGTGAGAGATTTTGGTCGGCGGTTAACATCGAGGTATTTAGCGCTGGTTAGAAGTGACATGAGGCGAGAATGGAGCGGCGCCGCACAGTGGGGCCAAATCGCCAAAACGTGGCAAAATGTCTCAAAATTAATTTTAGCTTAGAAAAATGTTGGAAGTCTTACTGCAAGCACAAATGTTCAGTGCAAACTGAATTACCTTGTTTTACTAATAGATGAGTATTCATTTCTGGAAATTCACGCCTAATGTTGACACTTACTCCGACTGTACAAAAACTTCATTTGTTGCGGAGTACGAAGGGTCATTACGTACGACTTAAATTACTATTTCAGGTATATGTACTTAATCTTTCAGCATTTCTATTCACACATTTAACTTTAAATATTTTTTTTGTGATATACATAATCATATTTGTGCACACATTTCAAATCTGCTGCATTTTCTAAGCATTCCGTAATTTGGACAAGACGTACAAATATTCCCTCGCGATATCCCGCGTTCTTTCCTTTTGAAGCGTAAAATATACTTACTTGACTACAAGCTGCCGAAAAATTACGTGCTACTTCTTGCTATCTTTCGAGATAACCCAGATGTAGTAGAGAACTATATGCTTCTATCTTTCCTCATATCCGACGCTCGTGTGTATTCGTTGCGCGTAATAGTGTTACAACTGTGAAACTGTTACGTGTTGAGTTCTGATTTGTGTATTACGATGTTATTTACATTAACACATCGACAGGTGTGTAGAAGGTGTTTAGCGTCGACAAGCGGGGGGAGGGGGGGGGGTTGTTCCGGGTTCAAACCTCCCCCCCCCCCACCTGCACGAAATATGAAGGACAAAAAATGTTTCACTATCTCAAAATTTTTCGTAAAGGAAAGCATCATTTTGGACTGTAAACTATAAATTTTCCCGGGGAAGGATTTTCGGATCCTCGCTTTCATTTCGGAATCGGTGTTCCTATTTATAATTGTCAATATGAACCCCACCGCCGCCACTCCCAAACACAAATCCTGGGTGCGTCACTGTAGATGACTGATACTTATGTCGGAAAGTGATTGGAGCGTTATTTAATCAGCGTACTGATGCATAAGTCTAGAGGCATGAGTATTTCGCGTATTAATATGGTAGCAGTCTACAGACTTCTCAGTCCTATACACACACTGGCCAAAGTCGAATATCCATTGGTTCCTAACAGTACAAGTGGATAGCCCCACGAATTGTTTTATTATTTATTACTGGCTTGCAACCTCCAAAGGTGTGTCAAAACAACTGTCGTCTAGTCACAGAAGTTACAGTGATATACAGGTTATTGGCGTTCAACCTGACCTACAATCAATACGCGAAATACTCGTGCCACTATGCATAACATATGCTGCTGTCAAGAAGAGGTGGTATACCTTTGCAGGAATGGAGCAACTTCTTTCAAGAAATATCTCATCTGACTTGATAAACCTGTAACATTCGTAACTCCGGACAAAAATTTGCGAAGAAGATGGTGAAGGAACAGTGACATGTAAATCGCCATTAATATGTTAGGTAAGAAATAACTATATAGGTTGTGTACCAGTGTCACTCGTCCTTGCAGATCAGAGTGCAGGTTTCAGTTCTCTCCAGTCGCCTGATTGGTTAATGTTGTACGCGCCGCACCTAGATTCTGTACCGTGATCCTTGAAATGTTTTTCAAATGTCCTTTATAAGTGCTGGAATCGTGCTCTTTTTTATTATTTTTTTGCAAAAAAAAAGGTGGGAACCCTGAGAAAGAATTTATAAAAACTGCCCAATTCTTATGTCACTTCTGTTATAGAATTCAATTTTTATTTGTGTTTTGAGCGAAGGTGTGATAGTTTTTGTTGCATGGTAATTGGTCCGGTCCAGTAACTTGCACGTAGCAGCAGTGTGGTACTTAACTCACGTGCCATTACAGCCCTTATCACGTCCTCAGACATGGGTAAAAAGTTCTAAGAAGGACGAGCGTCAGGCTCGCCTCAGAAATACTCGGGAACATTCGTTTACCCTCGGCGATTCAGCGTAAAGACAGCGCCACATATATTCATTTTTATTGTAGTTTTCTAACCTAACAAAACAGCCCTCCTATTCGGCGCACAGTTTTTTTGACGCATGAAACTAATTTAAACTAATTGATACAGATGATTATAATAAAAAAAAAGGGGGGGGGGAATAAATGCGTGACTCAGTCGCCGAGGATGTAAGAATTACCCCTGTCATTTCCAAGGAGCGAGAAAGTTAACGCGACCCAGACCGTATACGCTCATTGGGAAAGCGACCGTATGTATGTTTAAGAGTGCAGTTAACAAGTCATAAAGCTGGTAATACCTATTCAGTCGTGAAATACGATGCTTCCATTTATACCTAGGAACGCTGTTACGAAGGACGTCTCGCTCAAAAGCAGGAATATAATCAGCCCGCGCATAGTTCGCGACAGGCCAATGGTACATACGGGAAATATGTGTGGTTAATTAATCGTGTAGACTGCATTGCGTATGCTAGGAATTCTTTTATGATTACATTAAAGGCATTCCTTTTTTATGATTACATTAAAGGCATTCCTTTTTTTATTTGTACATTTTCATTCATGCCTTCAGTAATTTTCTTTATTTAATTTGTGTTGCAAGCGTATGGAAATGAACTGTTAATAGCGAGTAGCACATTGCATGCTACTGACTGTCAAGGATAATGTTATATGTCTGAGAGAGAGAGAGAGACAGACAGACAGACAGAGACATATATAGACTCATCCACATACACACACTCACACAGAGGAGAGAGCGTATGTGTGTGTGTGCAATTTTTTTGGGAAGGGGGGGGGGGCAAATACAATAACAGACGAGACAATGATTCACAGTGACAGAGACATTACGACAGACACACGCAGTGACAGTCAAACAGTGACAGACGGAGAGATAGAGAAACAGACGTAGATAAACACAGTAAAGGCGGTTACATAATTGAAAACTTTAGCATTTGTATTCGTCGTTCTTTACGGTAGCTTTTAATACATGTCTTCTTATTGTTGGCAAAGATTTAGTCAAGGAGTCTTTTGGCATTTTCGTATACTGAAAACATGAAGTCAAGTCAAGATGGTCGTTTGCAGAAAATCGATAGATATGTTTGTAATATTGAAAAATTGTTATTTCGAAGTAACGTTTATTTTAGCAGTACTGGATTTGTATAAAAATAAAACAGAAGTACCTCAAATGTAGATTACTCGGAAAAACCTGGCAACCAGTGTGCCATAAGTGAACTGTAAGGGTGGATTGCAGAGTCAAGTGAGGAATATCTTGAGGTAAAGGTGAAACTAAGGAGAACTTGAGTAAAATCGAAGTATTTTTTGTTTGCACTGCAGTGTCAGGAAACTGAGATATCTCAGTTTTGAGGTTAAGTGTTACCACAATATTCGCGAGAAAAATTATTTCTCTTCGTGCATCGACTTGCGAATGTAGCTAAAATGTATATTATTTCCCATTTATTATGCACAAAACTTACATGACAGTGATTTGTTAAATTTTTGCATACTGTAGAGCTGAAAAAATGCAAAATAAAAATGATAAAAATACGTCGTCGATTCTGTTTATAAAATGACATCGTAACCACTTTGTTTATGAAATGTTATCGTAACAATTTTCTTTGATAAGGAAAGTGGCAGTAAAATAACACGACATCGCTTTCATGTAAAAATGTACAACGAATATGAATTGTGTTGTAGATGCCAATGCAGACTTTCATTTACACCATGGTTATGTTCCTCCTCTAAAATTGTACCAATAAGTTTAAAATTAGAATATTACTCTCCCCCATGTGACATTCTAACCTCAATTTACGGCCGCCGTGATTGATTTGCAGCCTGAGAATATCTTAAGGAAGGTCTGAGGACTCCTTAAGAAATTCTTTGTTTTTCCTTAGATTTCACTCTCTTTTCGTCTCCGCAATGAAAATTTCCCACAGTTCACTCAGAGAGACCTTAGATTTTTCTCGGTATTACTGTGCAATCGGCCCTAAGTTTCGTCAGCAGTAAACGTTGCCTTTAAAGACATTCAAATGGGGAAAATGTTATAAGTGTTAGTTTTGTTGACGTGACTAGGGAGAACATTTTCCTCTTGTGAAAAAAAATAGCTCAGTCAATTTCCCCAGCATAGTGTTGCGAGCCGCGACTATCGTGCGAGAAGTGTAGGCTGATACAGTATGGGCAGAACTAAATGACCTTGGTACACTCTGTGCGGCTCGCGTTACCCTTTGTGGAGTGCCGCGGCAACCACCTGCACGTCTATCTGGAGTTTTGCATAGACTCAGATAACAGTAGATTACATCGCCTGGAGTTTTCTTGTGCGTACTCTCTTCTCTCGGATGGCGCTTTGATCCTGATGCGACGTGCTTCTCGGAGCTCCGAGGTAAAGAGTTTCCGCGAGATTTCGGGACTCCTGATTAAGTGTATAAAAGGAAGCTGTGTCAGAGACTGAGAGAGTTTTGGCCGGGAGGCATCTTGTGTAAGTCGCTGTCATAGTGACGGGTTGTGAGCAGTGAGTGCTCAGATATATTGTTTGCTGCGAGTAGTAGTGTCGCCTAGGGCGTTGTGGACCATCACGAGGACCATCGCAGTACTCCACGCTTGGACATTAGGTCCACAATTTGTGAGTGGTCGGGACACATTTCATGTACAGAGAACTGAAACTTAATTGTTTTAAATTATAACATATATGTATATAGTAATTATTTATTTTGTTTGCTGTCAACTTGTAACATACTCATGACTTTCACAAAGGCATTTATCTAATAGTAACTGACCGTTTATGACTTTCAGATATTTTGGCGTAGATACTTGTAAATAAATTAGGTTTGCTTTTTGTATTTTCTTTTATTTGAAAATTATGTAAAATACTTTTTTTTTCGGAAAATTGCTGAATTTTGACATTTGTTTACTAATATTAGGAATTGTTAAAAAAAAAAAATACATATTTTATATTGGCTTTTATATACAAACGTCCAATTTAAGCAAACCACGTGAATCCGGGGGTTAATTGAGACTAAAGTGTTAGTGGTAAAATGTGTTGTATGATGACATTTTATATGAACAATGAGGCAACATAGCACTGTACGTACTCCCCTCTTGCGCTCCACAGATATCTTACTACTACTGTGCTGACCTGCGTATTATTGGTCCACGTTAAAATCCTGAGTAGTTCAAACATGATTCTATGTTTACTTGACATATCAGACAAGAAGTAATACCTGATATTGGAGCGCAAGAGGGGACTGTCTCCTTGCAGTGTTGCCACATTGCGCACAAATTGGCGTTCTTCACTTTGGCCCAGGATCCGCGTGGTGTGCGTATTAAGCGTTTGTTTCTGGATACACTGTACCATACATATAGTTTCCTTGTGAATTTCTTTTCTCCATTTCATCATGTTCATTGGTTTTCGCGGTTTATAAGAACGAAAAATATGCCTATTTTGACTTAGAAATGCCGTTTTGGGATTAGAATTGCAATTTTGGGAAAACTGGATGAGCTAATTTTTTTTTGTAAGAGGAGAAGATTCTCCGAAGTAACGTCTAGAAAACTAAAACAAATTTAAAATTACGAACGCCGTTGCCACACAACGCGAAGAGAGAGCGTGTGGGAAGTGGCAGTTGGCCCGGAATGCCCGCTGCGTCACCGACTGGCGTGGTGTTTGCCCCTCGAGGAAGATGGCCGCTGCCGGCATCGATTCTCCCGCGCCAGTCGCTGCTCCAGACTGCGGACGCCTAGTCACGTGACCCGCGCCGCGCGACCTTGAACTATTAAAGTGTCGGCCGGGCCTGTGCGCTGAAAGGGTTCCCGTGCGTGGGGAAATAGACTGGGAGCGGACGACGCATTGACTTAGGTCAGTTACCCCACCCCTCCTCTCGTGCGTGGGCCGGGCGGTAGGCCTATCTCCCGAGCCCCTCCCCCCCAAACCATCAAACACCGGCGGATAAGTAATGCAACGAAAAATAAACGTTAAAATGTAAGTAATTGAAATAATGCATCTGTACTAAGAAAAGTTCTTAACAAATAGTTTTATTTAATATGTTAAAAAGTTGACTGTAATATAAAAAATAATATTATGAACACGATTTTTTTTTTGCTAAATCGCGTGTTGTGGCATTGGTATTACCGAAGGGTGAATTGTAGCCGTAGATTAGCCTACTTCGGGGGTCTACGACAAAAATAAGGTTTGTAATGCTTAATATGAGAGTTAGGACACACTTGTTATATGGTCCCTGCTGCGGAGAACTACGCAGCAGTGTTGCCAAGTTAGACACAAATTTATAAAATAAATAAACGATAGAAAAAAATCCTTAGAGTAAATGTATGATAGCTGGTCAAATCCTTAGCGTAACCATAGTGTAGAGAGATAAAACAGTAGTGTATGGGTCCGTAGAACACAATTTAAATTTTTACCACTGAATTCCAAGTTTCCACTCTCAAAATTGTCATTTTTTACTTCAAAATTTTAAGTTTTTTTGCGTCCCTAAATAGTAAAAAAAAAAAAAAACACAAATAACTGCTTGAAAATTGCTCGAAAACTACTCAAAATACTAAAAAATACATTAAGCATTAGACAACAAAATCTGAAGCCATTCAAGTCAAATAACTTAAAAAGTATATAGAGTCATAATATTTTAAGGAAAAAAAATGTTTTTTTTTGTTCCCAACCTAGAAATGTTTGCGATGTAACAACTTTCCCTCTAATAAAGCGGGAGGTCCGTGGGTCGTCCCTCGGATAAATGTGGATTTCAGAGTGCAAAATTGTATTATTTATTCAGTTTTCGTATTTAAATATTGCGTATGCAATATGTGAGGAATATTAAATTACAGATAAGATAGAAAAATCTGTTCTTCAGTACCGTTGTTACTTTAGATTTCTGTCTTATGTTGCTTTCCTTAAATAGTTTTATCGGCGAAACGGTAAAGTGAGGACGTGTGAGCTCCGTTCAATGCACGCGTGGCTAGCGTGGAATTCGGTAAAACCAGTTTAGTGAACTCAATTTTCTATCCTAACCATTGTGGTCATAAGGACGAAAATACGCACATTCGTGTTTCGATCTTCTTTGTATCTCTTTAGGCTTGTCGTTTCTGACGTCATATTCGTCTTTGTTACTAGTTGCCACAGTATATGGCAGTGAACCATCTTTTCTACTTTATTTTTTAATCCTAAACGAGAACAGGTATCTAAAAATTGCTCCACTGTTTTGTTAAAATAACAGTGCATACTGAGGTAATGTTTTTTTTTTTTTTCATGTCAAAATACACAATAGTTTAGCTTATTATGCAATTAAGGAAAATTTCATTAACGAACTAATTAGACCAATCTGTATTATTTGTGACTAAAAAAAATTGGACTACATAGTAAAAACAAATTAAAAAAAACTGTACAACAGTTTTTCGATATATACTCTTGTTTAAGAATAAGAAAATTATCGTGTAAGCAGTAAAAATTAAGCATCGTAGCCTTACGGAGACTGAACGCCAAGCCCTAAAAATACTTTTTTTTCATATGGCTTTTATCTTATATACATTTGTTTTAGGACTTAAGTTAACCGTGATGTCTGAAGAAAATATTTTTTACCTTTCTGAAGGAAAAAAAAAGACTTGTTCTCAGAACAGTTATTTACAGAGATACTTTATGCGAACAAACACTGAATTCACTGACGAAAGCTTACTAGCGACATTTCTTAAAGAGGGCGTGGTAGATAAATAAGCGCTGAAACCTTCAATTGAGATCTACACTTTTTTGAAAGTCTGTATAGAAACGCTACAAAATAGCAATCCTTGATAGCCATATTTGTCAACTTTATTAGCAAACATTTACCCGGAATGATGCATTTGTTAAGCGTGATCTCTTGCGCCGCAATTAATTGTAAGAAATTACGACGTCAGAGATTGTTCTTCAGTTTTATGTGACTCGAGAAAAATTTGTAGCTGAGAATGTTGACAAAAAATATTGTCTAGGATTGCTGGTTTTTCGATTTTTGCAAATTGGCTTCGGGAAACCGACAGTTCTGAACTCTTGCTTTTAGCGTTGAATTATATACTACGCACTCTTAAGGTGGTCGTCGAGTGGTGTGCAGAATTTCGCCAGAGACGTATATTGGAAAATTGCTCATTGTACGCGAGTAATGTCTGTTTATGAATAAATAAGCATCCTAAAAACGTTGCAAGCATTTGGAAATTATAATTTATCGCGGCGAAAAGTGGCAAAAATGCATGGTTTTGCTATCTTTCTCGGTATAAACATCTAGGTACAGAATCTCTAAGGCTTAGGCTCGTACAACACACCTTTTACAGTCCGTCTCATATAATAATTCAACTTTTTGACTCTTATGTTGGCATTTCTTTCTACAGCCTGGCCAGTGTGGAAGGAATACAGACAGCGGACACTAGATATGAACACTGTGTACATAGAAGTCAGGAAGGAGAAGATTGTGTGGAGCCATGTGGGCGGTGTGTAGACGATGTTTATGCAGTCCGAGAATGGCTAGCTCTTGTCGCTCACAAAAATGCCTAGCATGTTTCTGTGCGCTTAGTAAGTTTACAAGTAGTTCGCAGTGAATATTGCCGGAGTTCCCGCCCGCCGTCATTTTAGAGGCAGCGCATGACTTGTTACGTAAAATCCTAAGTATGGCTTTTTCCTCATTCACTATACACACTGAGAAAAAAATTTTGTTGGTGGAAACAAAATTTGTTTGAATCAACCAAATCATTTGTTTATAGAGGGGCAACGAAATATTTGTTTGTTCGTACCAAATTATTTTGTTCCCTCGATTTGTTTGAGGCAAATAGCTGAATTTTGTTAGCAGTACCAAATATTTAGTTGGTCATAAAAATATTTCGTTAGACACATTAAATGCGCATACAATATTTTAAGAACTAAAAAAAAATATATTTTACTAACTTAAAAAATTTCAGAAATTTTAAGTCTTAAAAAAAAAAAAAATGGTCGGGCCGGGATTTGATCCATTATCCTCCCACTTCCCCTTTTCCGTTCATGACCTAACCAACTGAGCTACGACTACTTCTGTGATATTGAGGTTGTTATTTGTACAAAAAGTTGGGCCTAATATTAAATTACGATTGTACTGTTTTATTTTCAAACATGTATGTTTTCCGTCTACGAAAAGGTAAACGACGTCAAATAATACTACTAAATGATTGCCGTGCACCGCAGCACAAAGAACGAGACGTGCAGATGCGGTGGTTTTCAAGTTTATAGCATTTTCTTTTGTGATCGATCATATTAACCACTTTGAAATGGTTATAGCTAAAATTAAGATACTTGAATTATGCTGATTAACAGTTTAG
>PNEQ01095882.1:12191-39728 GCA_003012365.1 Medauroidea extradentata
TTATTTGACGTCCTATAGTAACCAAATATACGTTTGGCACAAACAAATTGGGTTTAAATGAATAATTTGGTCGAGGGAAATAACTAAATTAGTTTGGAGGACTCCAAGCTTGGTCTTACCAACAAAATATTGTTTGGCTGAAGCAAACATCACCCAAACAAATATATTTAGTACAATGAAACAATTCTTTCTCTCAGTGCAGACGACTTGAAACGTTGACGACTGTCTTAAGTGTCAACAAGGTGGACTCGCCGTGTCTGGGCAGGTATAACCTCTTTCACCTTCCCTTTCATTCCCCCTTTACCACACCCCCCCTTTTTTTTAGCGTTACGGCGCAACGGCAACATGTTGGATTCGCATTCGGGAGGTCCGGGGTTCGATCCCCAACTAAGGCCATCTTGATTTCGGTTTTCCCGTGGTTTCCCGAAATCGCTCCAGGCGAATGCTGGGTTGATTTCTTGACGAAGGTCATAGCCGACTCCTCTCCTAGCTCCTGTCATTGTACCAATTTGTGTTTCACCGTCTGTAACAACCTCGTCGACGAGATGTAAAAGGCCACTTACCTACCTACCTTTTACCCCCCCCCCGCTCCATACTTAGTAGTTCGATCAACTTAGGCAAAATAAACAGGGTGGATTTACCACTTGGCCATGCCTTGAGCGCAAATTTAAGCCTACAAGGACGCACTTTTATCGATGAGAACTTTTCATCACTATTTTTAAAAGTATCAATATGGTGACGAGTAAAACAATTTTTTATGACTTTACTTTTGACGTTATTGACTTACTGCTGTCTCTATTAGTTTTATCTGCTCTATGGCCGATCCGGTTATTATTTACAAACAACTGTGTTACAATTAGGCCTCAGCTGAATTATTATTGTGTTATTACTAGGGACACTGGTTTTTCGCGAAAAGAATTTTGCCTCACTTTGTTTCGGTGTCTTACGCGCACATCTACAATTCCGCTTCGTGGTCAGTGATTGGATATTTTAACTCTCGCGAGCCCTTGGGATTCTACCGGCAAATCACAGACGTGAGGTGTTGCAGAGACTTTATTGTAATTGGCCCAGACAAATGATATACGGCTTTTCGTGTATACACGCTGCCAATAATCATGATGCAGAATTGCAGATGTTTACGTAAGGTTTGAAACAAAGTGAGGAAAAATTCTTTTCGCGAAAAACCAGGGTCCCTATTTATTATACATAGCAAGAGGACAGAACAGAGTAATTTTAAATAACGTGGTGCTGAAAACAGGGAAAGAAAACCAGTTGTTAAGGGCGCCGCCTACCTGCGCGTGAGAGGCTCAAAAGCGACGAAGCAGTAAGGTCGACCTTGAAGTGCGCATCAAATGCCGCGTCGCCTTAACGAGCCAAGCGTTGAAGTAGCGTGCAAGGTTCCCGCTGAACAGTTTTTACTGTGGGACTTTAACCGGTGATCATATAATGTTATTGGTGAGGAGTTTGTAGCAAAGTTCAGTGCAGGTCGCAATCTGAGTTTCACTTATATCCAGTAATAAGTACATTCTGAAGTACGGCGATCTGAAAAGGCCGTGTTTAGCCATATTAGAGGGCTAAGAAGCAGTGTTTTTAATTAGCACAGTGTCTTAACAACGAGGTTCCGACCTTGTCTGAAGTTTGTTTTCTTTTCGTACGCCGGCACAATGGGCACACGTGGAATATTTTCGTAGAAAAAAAAACCTGTTCACGAACACTTTGCAACGCATTTGAAGCATGGGGTAGGAGGCCGCCTTAAGAAAGGATAAAAAATAGAGACTGCGAAGGCGCTTGGATTGACGGGCCTAGGGCGCCTAGAAGATAAAAGTCCGGTCCTGAAAATAAATCTAAACTTCTGAGTTCTCTTGCTTTACGAAGAGGTCTACAGACAACAAGGTACTTCTGACTGGATTTAGTTTATTGGACATGATACATGGCGATGCAGACGCCTGTCAAAGAAAAGTATACAGATAATGAAAACATAAACAGGGTATACTTTAGTCAATGTGATACATACACTACATAAAACGCTATGAATGTAATCGGGTAAAATAAAACAAGGACAACCAAACAATAAAAAAAAAAAAAAAAAAAAAAAAAAAAAAAAAAAAAAAAAAAAAAAAAAAAAAAAAAAAAAAAAAAAAAAAAAAAAAAAAAAAAAACCTTACATCCCTTATGCAGACAACAAGGGTTCGAAGTCTGTTTTGGTAAAAGACAAACAGAAAATAATAATGAATAAAAATATACGACACAACGATGAAACGAAATAAAACACAGTAGTCTTCCCAGACACGAACATAAAAACAATAGGACAAACAGTACGTGTCTGAAAAAGTTTCGTTCAATCGTTGTGTCGTATAATTCATTAGTTCATTTTATCTGTGTGTCGTTTTGCCAAAGCAGGCTTCAAACGTTTGTTGTTTGCGTTGGTTGAGTCTTTTTCTTTCCTGTTTTTCTTATATGGTTGTCCTTGTTCTATTTGACCCAGTTCCATTTATGGCGTTTTATGTTATGTGTTTGTATCCTGTTGACTAAAGCATACTCTGCTTATTTATGTCTTCATATTCTCTTTATTTCACAGACATCTACGTTGCAATGGAGTACGTCCAAAAAACTAAATCCATCAGTCTTGCACCTCATTGCATAAATCTTTCAAAGATGTGGTACGTCTGTCCTATGCGACAATCCACCCAGGGTAGAATTACGAACGATGGCACAGTTACAACCTAGCAAAGCCTAGAACCTACTAATAAGTTACTACCTTATATTTGTACAGAATAGTATTTATCTTGTTGGTATTGCTGTGAATGACGGATGACGTTTCGTCCAAGAAAAATATTGCCTATTGCTATTAAACAGGCCAATTTATTTGTTACGTCGTGCTTAAAGTAAGTTCCTTTTCTGTTGATTGTGTGACGAAAAGTGGCCCAATACGTTGTGTAGGGGATTGATTCTTGTGTTGATCCACGATATTTAAACTGATTTATATCACCGGTTGTAGCATTCTTGACCGGTCTTGCCTTTTCCAGTCATATCAACTTTACGGACCCACCGCTCTGAAGAATACATGCTCGCAGGCCTGGAACCAGTTAGCCTTGACCCACTGAGCGTGTCCGCCAAGATTGGGCGTCTGTGTTCATCATTCTGTCAGCTTTGTTCAGCTTGAGAGATTAGATGGAGATTGGTTCTTAGTATCTACCACGGCAGTATAGTGGAATATAGTTTGTCCCAATTTTCACCTTCTTGGTGCCATTTCAGTTCTCCCGTTGTCCCGTACTGTATGTTAAATTTCAGCACAATATTTCGACCAGCTGTAAGCATTCTGTAATTGACTGTTCGACCGCTTGCCTCTGGTTAAGAGCTCCTGGCCTGTCGGTCAATGGTCCTGGGTTTGATTCTTGACCTCGACTTACATTTACAGTAGTCCTCTCCGGATTCATGACTGGGTTTGCTCGCTCTTCAACCATCCAGTGGAAGTAAGTCAATGACGAACCACCGCAGTTTATGTACCTCTGAAGCGGCTGTGGACTCTACTAATAACGTCTCCCTATTGGCTGTTAATTTTCGTCTGTGCATTCTCATCTGCTTAGTGGTTTAAGTTAGGTTGTATTATTTCAGATTTGTTTGAAATATGAAAGAATGCATTGCTCTGATCGAATGTCGGTTTTGTTAGGTTGAGAGTGCGTGGTAGATAAATAAATGCTGAAAACATAAATTTATTTCTACCTTTTTTTTGAAGTCTATATGGATAAAATACTCAATGACAATCTTAGATAATGGTATTTGCCAACTTTATGAGTAAATATTAATCCAGAATTACTCTTTCGTTACGCCTGATCTCTTGCACCGCAGTTAAATGCATGACGTTCCGGCGTCAGAGATTGTGCTTCAGAAGTTCGTAACATTGAAAACAATTTAGTTTAAAACTTTAGCTAAAACTATTGTCTAGGATTGCTATTGTTTAATTTCCGCAAATAGGCTTTAAGAAACCTACAGTTATAGATTAATGCTTTTCATAGGCGTAGATTGAGATGGCAAGGATTATCAGGCATAAAAGATTTAAAAATAAAAAGGGGGGAATCGAACAGCTTCCATCAAAATTGTATATACACTTTTGTATTAATTATTTTATATCATTAGCTAAATTTAAAAACAGTGCATTGGGAAATGTACAAGTAAAATTGTGTTCCTAAGCCAAGAAAGATAATTTTATGTTCTTTATCAACAAAATTTTGGGGTGACAAGTGCCACCTCCGAATTACGCCAATGATGCTTTTAGCGTTCAATTATTTACCACGCTCTCTTAAGAAACTACATTAGGCGCTTATGAAAATTCACTCGCTGGAGTAGGGTAAGTTAAGAATTTATTGGTTTGTAGACATATGCCATTGCTCATGTTTTGCTGATCAAACTAGTGTTGAATGGCAAAGAACAAAAAAAAAATAAACCTACATAAAACACAATAAACAATCCCAGAGGAATTCTGTTTTTTTTTTTATTAAATTATATTGGACAACAAATAGTTCTAGAGATAGAATTCAGTCGAATATCGACACAACACCCTCTCACAAAAGACAGACACAAATATAGAACCAGATTCCCAATATGAAAAGATGGAAATAGACATACAGTGAACAACAAACAGAAGACAGGAGACAACACAAGTTAAAAACAACGAAAAATTCAACGTTTCGGGGATTGCGATCTAATCCCGTCTTCAGGCTGAGAGACAGCTGGTCGGAACACCAAGGGGTAAGTTATCTAGCACATGACCAGGTTGTGTCGATTACCAGAATTTGATAATTGCCGTTAATATTATTAGAGGTTTTAAAATTACTTAAAAAAAAACACATATTGTCTACATAATAAATGAATCGATCATTTGAAGAAAAATAACTGATGTCAATTTTCTACAGACGCGAGTTGTGGGTGTTATAATTTTGTACACAGGTAACTACACGTACTATTAAACTACATTAAGCGTCATTTGCGAAAGTAGCAAAAGACTGTACCAGAAGTTCATTTGAGAAACACCATATTTTATTGAGTACCTCCGTACAAAATTTTATCACCCACAACTCATTTTGGTAGAAAATTGATTTATGCTATTTCTCAAATGACTGATTCAATTATTTTGCTAAAGGTTACATTCATAGTGTATTCTTTATGCGCATTGTATTTATATTTAATTATAATATTAGTTTTAGTAGTCGCCCGAGATACCAACAGTTTAGATTTCGTACACGGGTAAACTTGCGTGGGTGAAATGGTGAAATGTCAAACACCAAAAATTCGAAATGTTAGCTGACCTACCCTACCCTCGTGAATTTTCATAAGTTCCTATTAACAGTAAATCAGAGACACTGCTCCTCGACTCACGCCTGCGCAGAGCGGTGCCCGCAATTCAAATCGGCCAATAGCGCTGTTGTCTCAATTATTACTTTCATACTCGTTGGAGAGCCCATAACTTTTTGTATTACCCCTGAGGTTCAAACCAGCTCTGTCATCAATCGACTGTGGTATGTTACCATAATTCTGCTTAGCAGTCGCCACGTGACAAGGAAGAAGAAGACGTATATACAGAGTGACCATCCATCTGGAATATCTGGAATTATCAGGGAAGTTGTGGCACCCTGTATGTATCAGGGAAATTTCAGGTAATTTTCGTGCCTTTTTTCATTTTGAGCTTCCGCAAAAGTCATAGGAAGGAGGAGGTTTGAGATTACCGTCAGTAGAGGTGATTATACTACATTGTTCGTAGTTATTTCTGCTGAATTGTTGTCAAGTTCACCTGCAGTAGTGTCAGAAAGTACTTGAAATATTTAACTTTATTGGAAAATTTGTTGAATAAAATCCCAAAATGTTGTTTTCATACTTGTAAAAAATCAGGAAAATTTTGGTTTTCTGTCAGGGATATCAGGGAAGTTTCTTTGATGCAATAAGTGGCCATCCTGTTCTAATCACTATGGTTTGATGAATTTCTTTATCCACTATATAGGTGGTTCAGGATCAAGTTAGCACTTTGAAGCCCTAGTTATTTTTCCCTTCATAATAATTTATAGTTCCTTGCCACTTTTTAATTGAAACAAAGCAACCTAAGTAGTAGAGTGTATAGATATAACTGTACTAGAAAGTTACTAAGTTCACAATAAATTATATATTTTAATTATTATTCTAGGCAATTGCTCACTTTATCGCGAATGACGTATACTTTAAGATGGGAGGTATTCTTAGAAAGTCATGTTGCTGGTGCTGGATTTCATTCCAATATGTTATACGATGATTCAAGTGTTATTAACGACGCTATAGGCCTACTTCAGTATTAGACTCGGGTAGTAAATATTAGAATGTATGGAGCCTGAAACAACTTTAAAAATTATTTATCAAGCCTAAACAAGAGCAGATATAAAAATATGTTTGGCGGTTTGGTTTATTATGTTGGGTAGTTTTTTTCAAGTCAGTAAATGTAACGAACGAAATGTTCCAGATTGACTTATTAGTCGCAACCGTATAGTTTCTTGCCTTGAAAAAATTATATATCACGGCAAAAACTATTTTTTAACAAAACTGCCAAACACATTTGTGTTATCTGCTCCATCATTAAAACAGTAGAAACAGGGGAATTGAAAATGGCAACTGAAATAAATTAAATAAATTTGAACTTCTGAGAGTCACTGATTTCGTGAATAACAGTGAGGTGTCAAGACTGGTTTAACATACAGAATTCCCTTAAGATAGCTGCATTTTCCATAAAAAAAAACAAAAAAAAAACATGTAAACCAACAGTCTATACACACGACGATATCGACATAACACACTCAACTTTCAACAATATTCCGGCATATTTTCCTTTAATACGTGTTTATATTTATTGCACACATGTGCAGTAATTTTTCCTTACATGTAAGTGTGATTTGTCTTTCTTGCGTGCATTTTACTACAGTTATTTTTTCTGTGTTCATAATTGCTAGACTTAGTACAGGTATTCTATTAGCTGTATAGAATTTAAGACAAAATTTACACATCAAAAAATACTCAATCGTCCCGTCAGAAGCGCTGTAAAATTCTCTTGCAGTTGAACTGCATTACAATCCCTGGCGGGTTGGTTAAAGACAACCGCTATCACTTAGTTGACTGCCGCTAATGGGTTCTAACAGCAGTTATTTTGGTACTTGCCTTATGCGGCGCTGTCAATGGGCGTTCATTACGTCAATGTACCAAAACAAAACTTTTAAACACGTCAGCACTTCTGTCTGCTCCTTGGATGCCGAAAAAAGGGGACATTTCAAAATATACTTTGCAACGTACAATTCTTGATTAAAGAAATTCCAAATAATGATAGCCTACATAAAATTACTTTAACAATTATTCGCATTTGAAACACACAGAAGATTATAATAGGCTAGTGTGTAAGTGTTCCAGTCATACCCTCGTGTTACGGTACTGTGTTTTTAGATGTGTAAATGGTAGTCTAAAACATTACATATTTTATGGAAATTACTCAGCGAACTTATTTACGAACTGAAAACTTTTTTTCTCTTGTTAGTTTTATCGTAACACAATATGGTGGCATTTCACAAGGAATGAAGTTTGTTTGTTTATTTATTTAAAAGTTTAGCCTATTTTGAATTTTATTTTTTTAATGCAAGAGAAATTTTTTTCCTTGCGGTATCATACAGGAGTTCAGAAGGAGCTTAGTTTTTTTATTACTTTCACTGAGAATTATTTCATTTACGTGATTATGATTGTTTTTTACTAAAACTAAAATTTTGAGTTAATTATGTGCTTCAACGTAAACAGTGATATATTTGTTTTGTTTTCGGGAAATTACATTTAGTTAAATTTACAATTTTGGAAGTGTTTTGATATAAATGTAGAATTGTGATTTTTTATCTTTCCAGCGTCGTTTATTTGCCTTTTACATCTGCAAATATCAGGTTCGTATTAAATTAACTTCACATTTTGGAGTCTGTATGTACTTAAAGCTCTATAATTTACTCGGTCATGAAATTCAACACCAATCGTATATATAGTGTTAACAGAAATCGAATATACAGACTTTCCGTGGAGCATTCAAACTCGGCGATCCTTAGCCGGCCTCAGTAGCGCAGTCGTTTGGGAGCCGATCTACGATGTGAGACGTCCTGGGTTCGAATCCTGACTCGGCCATTGATGTTGTGCTGTCACTTCACCTCACTTGACCCTCATCGGCTGTTGAGAGAGACTGATAATCACCATCTTGAATGTTTGTATTTTGTTTCATAACTTTTCTTGTGGCTAAATTTGTAGAACGTTTACCAAACTCCGGAATAGAATACACAGTGATAGAATTTAAACGTCGTAAATGTATTTGTTACAGAGCGAATTGCAGTTAGATAATTCTTATTACTTTCTTAACTGCAATTTGGTATGTATCAACAGTAACGGGAAACAAATATGTATAATGTCTAAAATTCTACCAATATGTATTACATCCTGTAGTTAAGTTAAAGTTCCATGAATTTAGCCAGAAGAAAAGTTATGACACAAAATACAAAAGTTCAAGATGGCGACTGTCAATCAATGTTAAGGTGTCCGTCTGCCGAGGCCACTGAGCGATGTGCAGAGCTTCGATTATTTGAAAACTGCTCATCGAACATAAGAAAGGACTGGAAAATTTCGTGAATTCAATGTCATGTAGGCTATATTCCATTGTACTATGCATACTCAAGCCTTGATTATTTGTCCACTAGCTGCTACTCAGTGGAACAACAGACAGTGAACGAATAGACGGGGCTTGAGTATGCATAATACAATGGATTCTAGCCTACAGGTAATTGAATTCACGAAATTTTCCAGTCTGTACACATGAGTGATGTCTGCTTAGGAATAGCATTTAAAGAACGTTACACGTGTGTATACCCATTCCAAGGAAACTAACCACTAGTCATTAAAGCATGGTATTTTCTAGCGGTCGGAAATTGCGAAAATGGATAATTTTTAGGGATATAAATCTGGCTGCAGAATTTGTTAAATTATATAGGTGTGTACAGTACACTTTTATTTATTATTTTTTTGACTGTTGTTTCTTACGTACTGACAAAATTTCTTTTGTGGAATAATCTGAGTTATGTATTTTTTTTCCCTTTGTTTTGGTACTTGGGTGTTCGTTTCTGTTATTTTCTTGTAAATCACTGACTGAATTCCTTGTGTAGTTGTATATGTTTACCTTCGTGTGCCAGTTGTTTACAAAGTCCTTTTGTTTGTTTGCTTGTCTGTTTGTGTGTATTCTCTGGTTTTCTGTGAAACACCATTTGCTGCAATGGCGTGTGTCCAAAATACGTTTTTAGTTTGTATCTTGGCCCCATTGCAAGAATCGTTCAAAAACAATAATACATCTTTAACTTTAATATTAAGTCATCCGCCCTTGAAAGTCTCGTACAGGCACGCCAGTTCAGTGCGTCTAGAGGCTAGGTTGAAGTGTGATGCCCGTCCTGTGTCATCCATATCGCTGCCGCACTTATAGACCTCGAACGCACAAAATATGATTCTCCAGGCGGCTACCTCAAGAGTGTTCAAGTGCGTTAAAACCATAATTTTATATTTTTATGAAATATTGTTAGTTTTGTAGACGATACTTGTAAGTACGTTTTTCTCATAACGGGGTTTTAAATTCAAAATTTGCTTTTTACGCTGCCATGCAAATAGTGAAAACCAAGTACAGAAAAAAAAGTAGTAGATTCAGCATTTTATAAAAAATGACAAAAACAGTTCGCGGGATTTTTTAAATTTTTTATTACGCAGCTTATAGTATGTTATTTCACTGTGAATTATTTCACGTACGTTAGTCAGTAGGTTTTCACTATTTGCACGGCAGCAGAATATGCGAATTTTGACTTTGACGCACCGTTATGAGAAAACTACGCCAGCTAAAATTACTTCGTCAGAGGAAACTGCGCTCAAAAGTATCGTCTACAGAACTTAATTTCATATAAATATAAAATTATGACTTTATCGCACTGGAACAGCCTTAAATACTTCGGCCCGAGTTTCTACACGTTTGACGATAGTTATTTTTTTTAAAACGTAAACGGGAGGCGATATCTTAAAATCGCCTTGTAACTTTGTAATAACTGGTTTTACTACGTACGCTGATTTTTTTTACAACATGCAGCATGATGGTGGCTGATTAGTTCACTAACGAAATTTCCATTTAATTGCTACATTAGATAAAATATGCATATCGTTTGTCTCAAAAAATTAAATTACATAGTAAAACCAATTTTAACAAAGTTACGGAACAATTTTATGCTATCGGCTCTTGTCTGGGCTTAGAAAAATATTCTTCCGAAAGCCGAGGAACAGGGGCCCATGCCGTTAAGGCGTGGCATTTTAGTTTTGTAGTGGTTTCCAAAATATTTTTTTTTTTTTAACAAAAATTCATTCGTACAGTTTTAACACTTATAAATCATCATTTGTTTATGAATTTTTGTGTTGCAATGCACCAAACGAAATTTTAGATTGTTGCCCCTGAAATGTCACAAATTGTGTAGTCAAAATAAGCCAAAATGAAACAAAATTATTTTTCGCTAGCAAACGGTACATTATTTTCGAAAACACTCGCCATAATTGTGTATCTTATGACTGTACACAGTGTCAACTTTTTTTCAAAGCATTTGTTTAACAGGTATTCCAGTTATTTGCAATTGTTTGAGATAAATGATACATCATCGACTTAATACCACATTGTTACAGGGCAGTAAAATACTCTCACCTCACTCCATCGATCTACGCCTCCCCCAACCCCTCCCCTGTCTTTATATCAGCGTCTTTGTACTCTATATTTGGAAGCTTCCTGCGGTGTGCTGTGTTATCCTAGACCTGCGTGTTAGTACAGCATCCGTCATTTCCTTCCTGCCTCAGCCAGGCCGTGCTAGAGTATTGTGCAATATGTGCTTCTTGTACACTTCTGGCCAGTAAAATTGCAACGCCAAGAACAACTTGAGCTGTAACAGTTAGATGTATTGATCACAGTAATCTAGCGCACGGGTCGCAGCTTGTTGTGGTGTACAACCAGTACTGCGTAATCATACGACGGGTGTTTTACGGTAAGTGCACTGCGTGACATTGATAGGAAATCTGGGTTACTATTATTATTCTCGTTTCAGAATCATCTACTGAAGCTAGTTACAATTACTTTCATTAAATAACACTGTACATAGTTTGACCAAAACTTTGCTGTATCAAGTGCATTCCGCGTGTCTTTAAAGAGTTCGGCTTGTGTGCAGGATTGATATAACTCCTGCACACTCACACTTGATTTTGTCATCATAAATGTAACGCATCTTGCTAAAGTCACTTCTGTTCTCCTTGTGGGTGATCTCAGTATGTTCAAAGTTTTCAATATTATCCAGTTTTCTTTGTAGCCAGGTGGCAAGCATTCAGCTACCACCATATTGGCAGTCATTGTTTTCCATAGCTGTAATCTTGTCTTTTCCGCGGATCCTATCGGTTGCTGAAGTGTTCGTTAGAAACAATTTCCATACTGTAGTCTTTCATCCGGGAATACACATTGCCATGTAGTGAATGAGCACTTTCTCGTGTGCTACCTCACGAATTATCCCAAATTCCTCAGACACCACACTAAACTCCAAACGATTTCCCACACAGTGAGAACTCGACGAAGAAAACATTTCTGCTTGTTTTATGTACATGCCACGTTGACAACTTAACAAAACGTCAAATTAAGGAAAGATTCTATTATTTAGCTGTAAAAATAATATTAAGACTAGATGTTGCACTTTTAACTGTAAACTATTGTAATGATTCGTAAATTATCTCACGATGAAACTTTCGTACATCATAAAACTGTATAGAACGATATTTTAAATTAAAATTTTTGTATTCCACACATTCTTGGCGATACTCAACCCTGGTCCTCTCCTAGTTTGCAGCCACTTCTCTTCGGATGTAAGGCGGTGCAGTCCCCGCGAGCTTATAAACTTTGTATACCGGAGTAGGTTTTAAACATCCTTTCACCAACCAACAGGACACACCGAGAAGTATGTCCACGTATTCAGTATGAGATGAGTGTTAAACTTGACGTCTATATTCTGCGACGATTTAGCAGAGAATGTAGTCTCAGATGTATTTATACCCATTCTGCTTCGGTGCCTGACCAAACAAGTATTTTCAGCCGCAGAGTCCTGCAGCAGGTCATTCATCGCATGACCATGATGAAACGAACGGACATTTGCGGCTCGCGAGAGGTCAGGTGAATGCGCAGGTCAAGGAAGCAGCGGGACATTTTAATCATTCAAGAACAGTAGCACAACGCGATAAAGTGAGCAGTCAAGAAGCCCCGCTGAAGTTCTATTTCCAGCTAATTCGTATCTTTCCGCCCTTATCGGCTTGACGTTTGCGTGTGTCAGATAAATTGTGCAGTCAGTCTGAATATGTATAGTTCGATGAAAAAAAAAGTTTATTACTTATATAAAAAAATATGTCGATTTTGATTGCTTTAGTTTTAGTATGATTGTAATTATATACGAAAATACATGGAACTACTTTGGTAATTTCGCTGTCAACCATGGAAGCAGTAAAGCAACTATAGGTAGTGTTGATGTACATGCAGTAGTGGCTAATTATATTTTTTCAAAGGTTAAATTTTTAGTGTTCGCTTGATCCCGAACGACCTATATACGTTTTGCTCGTTTCCAGCTTTTACTTCCCATCGTTCCAATCGTATTGAACCGTACCAGAATGACTCCAAGACTGTATAAACTCCAGTTGAATCACGTGCAATCTTTGTCGCTTCCCGGTTTGGCAGACGACCACGTTGGCCTTGTACTTGACCACAGACACGCAACTTAGACGTGGTGCGACCCATTGCTTCTTGCGTAACCGTCGCGGGCAGCACATATTGCGCGCTGGTCCAACTGTTGCCAACCTTGCGGAAGGCAGGCGCGCGCGACCTCGTATCCGCTGCCACCTTTCTAAACATTTCCCCTTGACGCATGTCGTTCTTCTCTAGCTACCGTGGTGAGCTGTTCAGTTTTGTGGAGTCTGTGTCCATATTTCGGCACGTTTGGTGTTGAAAAGTTCGTTCCTCGGGTTTAATTGTGGTTTTGATTTTTATATGCGAATTATTACTGTGTTTTCTAGTATTTATATTTCGTCCGTGGACGCAAGCGACTAGCAGGGAGACTAAGGATTAACAATCGTTCACAGCACCTACACTAACTGCAAATTGTAAGTTATTAGGTGAAATAATATAATGTGTTTATAAATATCTTGTATTTTAAATCTCGTGTGATGTGATGTGTGACATGTGTTGTAATGTGTGACGTGCGTTGTGATGTGTGACGTGCGTTGTGATGTGTGACGTGCGTTGTGATGTGTGACGTGTGTTGTGTGACGTGTGTTGTGTGATGTGTTACGTGTGTTGTGATGTGTGACGTGTGTTGTGATGTGTGACGTTGTTTTGTGATGTGTGGCGTGTGTGTTGTGATGTGTGGCGTGTGTGTTGTGATGTGTGAGTGTGTGTTGTGATGTGTGGCGTGTGTGTTGTGATGTGTGGCGTGTGTGTTGTGATGTGTGGCGTGTGTGTAGTGATGTGTGGCGTGTGTGTAGTGATGTGTGGCGTGTGTGTAGTGATGTTTGGCGTGTGTGACGTGGTTTTGTGATGTGTGTGTGTGTTGTGATGTGTGTGTGTTGTGATGTGTGGCGTGTGTGTTGTGGTGTGTGGTGTGTGTTGTGGTGTGTGTGGCGTGTGTGTTGTGATGTGTGGGTGTGTGCTGTAATGTGTGATGTATGTTTTGTGATGTGTGGCGTGTGTGTTTTGATGTGTGTTGTGTTTCGGTTTTTATTGTGTGTCGTGTTTCTGTTTTTATTGTGTGTCGTGTTTCTGTTTTTATTGTGTGTCGTGTTTCTGTTTTCGTTGTGTTTGTGTTGTTTGTAATCACGGCGCAGTGGTATAACTAATAGTCACTGTTTTAAATTACTTAACAATTATATTGCTTACATTGCCTATAGACACCATTAATATGCACGTGATTTCGTAATATACTCAAATTATAGTTAGCAGATAGCTAATGGCTTTTTCCCACGCCTTTTAAGAATTTTAGTTTGTTTGTGTGAAAATACGGTATTATTATTATTATTATTATTATTATTAATATTATTATTATTATTATTATTATTATTTTGGGACAAGAAATAATTTTAAAAGTTTTTGATGGATGATTTCACCGCTTCAAAATGCCAACTGTCTGAATTGTAAATTATGTGTAACTCTAGAGAATCAGATAGAGCATGCCAGAATATTAAATAGGAAATAAATTAAAAAAATTTAGAGACCGTCCACATTTGAAGTAGTTTTTATTTCTATTTTCAAAGTGAAATGTTACATAGTCCAAGCATATAATTCTATGCCCACAAATATTAACAATCCCAGATAGTCGGTTTGGTTTTCCTCTGGTTTTGTTACCTAGAAATTTTGAGTTTGCTAATTTGTTTGTGTTTGAACCTGTTTGGTTGGCAGAGTAGCAACTGTTTCATCTCCAGGTCGGGCTTCAATTAAGAAAGAATATTAAACATTGAAGTCGCCTGCCGACTCTTGTTTCTCTTGTATGCTCGGTCGTAACAAGCGGAATTCAAAGCCTGTACACTATGTTGAACATAC
The DNA here is from genome assembly GCA_003012365.1 of Medauroidea extradentata. Taxonomy (NCBI): domain Eukaryota; kingdom Metazoa; phylum Arthropoda; class Insecta; order Phasmatodea; family Phasmatidae; genus Medauroidea; species Medauroidea extradentata. The sequence continues at coordinate 26,851 of PNEQ01095882.1, forward strand.
GTACTAGTTTCTGCGTCTGCAGTTTGCTTTGTATTCCGCTTGTCACGACCGAGCATACAAGAGAAACAAGAGTCGGCAGGCGACTTCAATGTTTAATATTATTTCTTAATTGCAGCCCGACCTGGAGATGTAACAGTTGCTACTTTGCCAACCAAACAGGTCCAAACACAAACAAATTAGCAAACTCAAAATTTCTAGGTAACAAAACAAGAGGAAAACCAAACCGACTATCTGGGATTGTTAATATTTGTGGGCATAGAATTATATGCTTGGACTATGTAACATTTCACTTTGAAAATAGAAATAAAAATTACTTCAAATGTGGACGGTCTCTAAATATTTTTAATTTATTTCCTATTTAATATTCTGGCATGCTCTATCTGATTCTCTAGAGTTACACATAATTTACGATTCAGACATTTGGCATTTTGACGCGGTGAAATCATCCAACAAAAACATTACTTCTTCTCCCATAATAGTAATAATAATAATGCATTATTTTCACACCAACCATGTAAAATTCTCAAAAGGCATGAGAAAAAAGCCAGTAAGTATCCGTTAACTGTAATTCGAGCATATTACGTAATCACATGCATATTAAGGCGGCCGCCTGGTCATCGCTCGGACTGTGTATCGTGTTCGGAGTTACGTTTTTTCTCAGAGACCAGTAAACGTGCGTCCACAATGCTTATCTACGAAAAGAAAACACACTTCAGACTACTTGTGAATGTGACTTTCAAGACACCACGCACATTGTAAGCTTTATTTTAAAGCCCTCAGACGTGGCTGAAATCGGCTTTTCCACGCCGTTGTTTCTCAAGATATATGTAACGGATTTGTTCAAAATTGCTGTGTAATAGTACATTGTACTTTGTTACAGTCACGCGTTTAATAAAATGATAGGCGTCACCGCTTAGAGTCCCACTGTAAACACGTTACTGCTGGAATGTTAATAGACGTTAGCCGAAGGCGATATCACAATACATATACCGGCGGCCGGCGTCGCTCGCAGCGCCTCATGATTTTACCGCAACAAAAACTTAGTTCTGCGTATTGCCTTTATTTAAGATCAGGAAAGCAATTTGAAGGACGAAACATTTGAATATATTTTCGACGGCCCAGTTCAAAAATCCCTGTTTTGAGTAAAATGTTTTAGAAATATGTGGTTTTCTGAGAAATATTGGTTATTTAAGACTTTTTTTATTGGCAGAACTATGCATGATGTCCAGAAATAGCATAGCAATCCCACCACCAAACTGGAGACGAAAATGTTAGTAGCAAAATGTCGTAACAAAACATTTTACATACAACATGGACTGTAGTCAGTCCCCTCTTGCGCTCTACATAGACACCTCTTTCTACTACTGTTCTGGCCTGCATATTATGAACGCAGGTTACAATCCCGAGCAGTCCTAACATGATTCTACATTTGTTCGACGTGATATAAAGTAATACCTTTATGTAGAGCGCAAGAGGGGACTATCTCCGTGAAATGTTGCCACATTGTGTACGTAACACGTCGCAGTACAACATTTTACCACTACGCACATTTTCGTCTGCAACTTATCCCATAATTCGCGTGGTTTGCTTACCATGCTGTTGTTTTTAACACTCTGTATAGGCAGCCAAGGATTATAGTTTACTTTTGGCGAAAATATCACAATTAAGTAAAATAATATAAACATTTTGCTATTTACTCAGAAACAGATTCTAGCGGTCTATTTATTATCAAAACGATTGAATTTACGTGTTATAATAATTATCTTTTCTGCTTGGTAGAGTGTGTTGCTATCAACTCACAAAAGTGCAGTATATTGAGTTGCTTCTTTTTGTAACTGAGTTACCGCTTTGTATTTATTATTGACACAGCAGGTTCACTTATGTAGCCTATGTGAGTGAGTGACATTGTGGTAACTATATGCTGAAATAATGAAAGTAAGGCGATTTACGCTTCTGCATATTTTAAAACACCCATGAATATAAACCGTGAAAAAATTGTATTACTATAACACATATTTTTTTTAAACATGATTTCTCCAAGCATTTAAATGTTGACGTACAGCGCTGTCAATGCATTTTCAACAGACAGCATAGAGGCAAAGTTGTTTATACCTTTATTACTTGTTTAAAAAAGCATTATTAGAAGTACAAATTAAAATAGTTTATTTCCTGACGCATTATAAGGATTAATATGTAGACTATGTGTCTCACATTCTTACACTCTACAACTGTTTGAATTATTTTGCTGATAAACCGATAATTTAAGTACTGTTGGTCTCTGTATAGGAGGAAAGTAGTTATTTTAGGTAGTATTTATAGTATAGCGTCAAAGAGGAGGAAAGTAGCTATGTTTAGGTGTGTTATAGCATCAAAGAACAAGAAAGTACTTACTTTTAGGTACAACTTGTGGCGCCAAAGAGGAGGAAAGTAACTATTTATAGGTATAGTAGCAATTTTCATGTATACATATTAGCGCCAAAGAGAAGGAAAGTAGCAATTATTAGGTGTGTGTGTGTATATATATATATATATATATATATATATATATATATATATATATATATAAGCGCCAAAGAGGTGGAAAGTGGCTATTTATAGGCATATATTATAGTGCCAAAGAGAAGGAAAGTAGCTATTTTTAGGTATATATAATATTACAGTTTCATATAGACGGAAAGTAGCTATTTTTGCGTATAACGTCAAACGTCTCTCGCCTCTCCTGAGAAGTCTTTAATTGAGCCTTTAAAGAAGACTATACATCAAATATTGTGTCGTTTCATAAAGGGGACTCTTTAGAGCTACTTCAGCCATTATTATGTTCTAGGAGGTTTTTATGATCACGTGAACAGATGCCAGCACCTACGCGTACCTCAAATGCAATAGTACAGTGTAGCGTAATTTACACTGCCGTCGACTTGTGGAGTCAATTATCGCGGAAAGTGGCCTTTGGGACACAGTGCTTATTCGTATTTGAGTTAAAAATTTATTCACTTAGTAGGGTGAGGAATTTATTAAAATAAGCTTACTTACGGTAGTGTAAATTGCGTACAAACGGTTAAACTTTGGCATGTACCATTTAGCTGGAAAATTATTTTTATTATTTTTTAAATAGTCCTAGTCTTGCGATTTAGTATAGGGCATAGCACAGTAACGATGTATGCGGTAATATAGTATTTTGTTTTTGGCACGTAGCGAAATCTTCTAAATGCCAAATACTCAGCAATGCTCCAATGATACCTTACTAATTTAATATTTACTGAATTCTGATTGGAACACATAATTTACTACAGGAGGTGATAATCTGTAACGTTATTGAGAAATTGATGAACATACACGAAACAGAATCGTGCTACAAACGAATTTCCTACTGTCGGGGTCATGTCCGAAGGAAGGAAGGATGCGGCCAAAAGTCCTTCAAGGAAGTCTCAGAAATTTCCTTGTGTTGTCGGAGGAAGTCAGATATGGTAGGCAAAAGACTCTAACAGTATATCTTATAAGGGGCATGTGGACTGTGTGTAAGTTTTCCGCATTTGTGAGGCGAGGACAGTAGGCCGATAAGGGCCAAACTGCCATGCTCGACAAGAGAATCGCATCGCCTCTATACGTAGAGCGTTAACACAGTATGTGGCGTATAATTTAGCGCTAAAAACATCAGTTTAGAATTGTTGGTTTCTCGAAGCAAATTATAAAAAAAAAAATTATATATATATATATATATATATATATATATATATATATATATATAGAGAGAGAGAGAGAGCAATCCCATACAGTAGTTTTGGCCAACTTTCTGAACAAAAATTTCCCTCGAGTAACGTATATCTGAAGAATAGTATCTGACGCCGAAATCTCGGTACATTTAGTTGCGGCGCAAGAGATCACACTTAACAAATGCATCGTTCTGGATTAATGTTTGCTAATAAAGTTCACAAATATAACTATCATGGATTGTTGTTTTGTAATGTTTCTATATTGACTTTCAGTAAGTGTAAATCGTAATTGTAGAACTCAGAGCTTATTTATCTACTATGCCCACTTAAACTGCCTTTTAGTGTTTTCGTGTTGTTCTTTTTTTTATGGAACTTAGTTAGGTGATTCTGCAGTTTTATTTGTATATATTTATGCAGTACAGGCCAATTCAATCTTCTAGTTTTGTGACATACGAATCCAGATGTTATTTTTAAAGTTAAGCAGGATGAATTATAAAAAGTTTCTAGCAATCTTGAAGGACCCCACAATCATATTTATAACAAAGGTGTTGTATTTTATGTTCATAGAATTCTAGTTAGCAGTGTGTTTTTTATTGAAATTTATTGGGAATAAGTTTAATAGTTTCGCGTGAAAAACAGATACCCAATTATAAATTAGGTATAATAATTTTCGTGCAACAACCGTAAAATATTTCAGCTACTTAGGCCAGTAACTATTAATATTTTGTACCGTGATTCACAATCAAAGTAAAAATGTACAGTACATGTACAAATGGTTCATTTTAGAGCTAAAATTACGGACGGACATAACATAAAACGTCATAACACTTAAATGTCGTGTCCTCTGAATTGTCGTATTTTACTGAAGCTATATGCGAAACAGTGTGTGCATAGTCCTCGTAAATGCTGTTGTTAGGCCGTGATAAGGATCAAGTCCAGGGTTGTTTAGTTCTTATTTCCTCGACATTTCTGCATTGAAAATGTGTATTTGAGTCTTGGTATTATTGCTTTTACTAACTCATCTGCACGCGATATTGACAAAACAATTTTTGTTGAGTTATTTTCTTGACTGTGGAACTGCCGTAACAAGCTATATAGGCCGTTCGGGATAAAGTGAACACTAAAAATTTAATCTTCGAAAAATATCACTAGCCGTTACTGCATATAATAAAACATGACACATAGTCCCCTTACTGCTTGTATGGTTGGCAGCGAAATTACGCAATATAGTTCCCTGTATTTTCCTATTTAAATTTAACAAAATTAAAACAAAATCAATCGAAATCGACATAATTTTACTGTGTATAATAATTAGTAATTTTTTATCAAACTGTATCGATTCATACTGACTGTACATTGTATCTTACGCGCGCAAACATCAAGTGATGTGTCCAGAGGGGATAGATGTTTCCAGGCGTCAACCGTTACGCGCGGAAATATACGAATTATCTGAAAGTAGAACTTTAGCAGGGCTTTTCTGAGTGCTCACTTTATCCCGAACCGCCAATATGAATACTTGCCTGTATTTGCAGAGCAAATGTATGTATCTTGGAAATAATTTTCTAGGGTATTTTTGAAGACTTCACTGAGAAAAAAGTAATGTAGACGTTACCATACTTCTGTTAAAATAGGGACAACAAACCAATTTGTTTATCAGTACCATCTGGTGTGTAACAGCAACAAGGTTCTTTGTTTCTTCTACAAAACAGGTAGTTGAAGGAACAGTTCACATGGAACCGACAACCAAACCGATTTATTGTTCCTATTTTAACACAAGTATGGTATCTACAACTTTACTATTTTTTTCAGTGTTGTATAACTTACCTAAATAATTGTAAACGGTATGGTAATTGCATAACCAAGCGCTGCTTCGGAACGCAGTAGTACACGTGAGAAATTTGCAGTTGGAGATTTAATATGGTCTCTCATCAACACAATTTTATTTGTTTTCTGTATTATTTATATTACCAGTTACGTTCCCATTTTATTACATTTATTTAGTTCATTCGTTTCCTCTGTGTAGCCCTGTACCAAAATTACACTCTTCTGTATTACCTCGTCTCCTTTCGGTCATGTTCTGTGAACATATTTAAGTGAACAATGGGATAAACGATCACATACATATGTGCTCGTGAAATGGAACACGTGTCGGCGAGTTACAACTTACGTAACAGGTAACTAACCTATGTGGTGGTGCAGATAATTGTGAACAAAAATTTTCTTTTTGGACTTGGTATTCATTCAGTATTAAGCCAAACGCATTGTAATTTGTTGTAGCAATAATGGCCTCAAAGCAGGGGCGTCATTTCAGGTTTTTCCAGGGGGGGGGGGGCAAGATTTTGTTTTGACGACAGTGACCTTGTGTTATCTTTTTTATTAATTAAGCATGTATAAATTAGATACTTTAATAATAAAACTTCAGTTTTATGTCCTTAAGTTAGCATTATTTACATTAAAAAATACAAAAAATATATTTATACACAAAAATTCCAAATCCAGGGGGGGCATTTGCCCCCCCCCCCTGTAGCCCCAAATGACGCCCCTGCCTCAAAGAAACCATTGGACTGAGCATTTTACGTTAAATTTGCGTGTTTTTGTGTATAAATAAAAAAATTAATCTTTGGGCTTGCCGATATGTAAAGTCAATTTTACGGCAATTTTACACTTGTTTGCTTTACAAAGTTGTAGTTCCAAGTGGGTGATTAGAGGTAAGTTTTGTTCGTATAATCCGCATATCTCATAATATTTTATTTATTATAGGCTACTATTGAACTGGAACGGCATTTCTCGATTGCTAATATCAGGTCCTATTGCGTGGGTAAAACAATTAATGGGTAGAACAAGGTCATATTTTACCTCTGCCTGTATTCATAAGGGGCCTAAATCTATAATTTTGACTTCTGTGTTTAATGAAAAGAGGCGTGTCAGTATTTTCATGGCAAATGGTCCATTTTGTCAGTAATAAATTTTCTAAATAATATACGACTTAGATCTTTTAGTTTCGATTTTTTTTTTTTTTTTGCGTTTGAGAAATGGGACTTAAAAATTTAAATCTATTTGACCTTTAAATTTATCGTAAATTACCTAGCTATTTACACTAATAGGTGTTACTTGAGTGTGAGTAATAAACACTGTGCGTACACATGTTTTACCATACTCGAAAGTTAAAGCCTGAGGCCATATATTAAATTGCTCGCTATATCACGAATATCGTGTGAAACGGGAAACCCCGAGAATACCCGCGCAACCAGCGGCATCGTCCGGTACGATTCCCATATGCAAAATATAACATGATATTTAACATAGTTGCTGGTCTTGTAAACCTCAGGCGTGGGTGTACTAGACAGGATTTAATCTGACACTTAGAGCAAATAAGTTATCAAATAATAAAAATGAGTGTTATGTATGAGTAAAATACAAAAAAAAAAAATATTTAAATCAAAACTATGATTACTATAACTAGCAAAATAATTATGAATTGTGTCTCAAGCGTGCAAAGTGAAGAGATACGTTTTATAGATTCGAAGAGTTATATGAAAATTGAGGAGAAATCTCTGTTAACAAGTAGGGTTCCTGCAGATATAGATATAGCAGTAATTTGGTATAACTACTGAATTTCCGGCATGTGGGCAAGAAAGACCTGCAAATTAACTAAGTAAAGGGGGTATAATAATTTCTGCAGAAGGAGCTATGTCTGTGTAGCTAAGAAATTGTCTTGAAATGATCATGATTCACCGCCGGGGATCGAACCCTGATCGCCTGGGTGGGAGGGGAATGGTCTGACTATTCGGCCACCGCGGTCCCTTGCATTATAAGAAAGTCATATCTGTGATATTTTCCAACAGGTTATGACTGCGTAGTTAGAAGACTACAGAGATACAAACAGCATATTCTGACATACAGAACGTCTCAGAAATTGTACTGGCTGAAAAGTATACCCCGTCGACCCAGAAAATCTAAATAAAAAAAAAAAAACTAAAAATTTAACCATTCGTGTGATTACGAGATGAAAAAAAAATCATAAATAACAGACGCCTTAAATGTACACAGTCGTAAGGCCGACCGTGAGGCGCGCATCAAATGCCGCATCGCCACGAGTCTAGCTCTGCACTTGTTCGCTATTGTGTAGTTTCGCAATCACCAGCTGGTTTGTGACGTACCAGGTAAATAATCTCCCCTTCCCTTACTCCAGCTAATATACAGGTTCTGACCTTGCAGGCTGGAATTAGTCTCGTGAAGTCAAGGTGAGCAACTGTGCAGCTATATTACAACTGAGTCGCATTTTGTGGCAGCAATGAATTCTGAATGCACGTATCTGTGACAGGGGTGGATTCATATTTGGATCCTGGAGTGGAGTTTGCCTTAAAACATGGCTATACCCACACCACAAGCCGAAAACGGGGGATCCGGGGTCCCTCCTCAGGAAAAAAATTTGATGTTTAGGGTGTAAAAGTGTTCTATTAAAATTTCAAACTAAATAATATAATAATAATATATTATTTACCAAATGGTATTTTTTAAAAGAATAAATTATGCTTTAAAGTGAAAAAAAATGTGCCAATGTAAAATCAATTATGTAAAGTTTTAAACTTTTGCTTTTCCATATGGTTGCAAGTGAATATGTTGTTAATGTTGTGTTGTCCTTTATACAGCTCTAGGTAATATTTTTAATACTTTACCTGGCGTTTATTCGCTTATATATTTTTTAGAACAATCTTGGGAGGTGCTGTGGCCTCCTTTTGGATCCGCCCGTTATCTGCAATCTGCAAGAAATATTTATGTAACGTTTATTTTTGTGGAATCTTACTATGCAGATTTTAGTGTTATTTGTGGCATGTTTTTGAAACATCGAAGAATTAATCATCTTTGAATTAATTTCCCGGATTTGTCATTTGGATGTGTTCGATCTTTTTGAAAAGCTGTAAGCCTAATATATTATACAAGCGTACGTTATCACTCGTAAGTGTAGTATGTCACCAACAAAGTCTCTTTCAAGCCCTTATAAAGTCTGCAGTATTTTCCAGTAATTCTACTTGACCAATCCTATAATGCTAGTCGATAAACCATTGTAAACAACTGCAAACGGTCGGTAAGAGTTCATCTGTTATCGGTACACGTTATCTTACGCAACTGAATTGATTTTTGATCTGAAAATATAGCCTACGGATATTTGACAAAATTAAATTTTTTACTACTTACTATTGTAGTTGCGCAAATGCTGTTCTTCATTAAACGTATTGTTGCATGCGAATACTGTTAATTACGTTGTAGTGAGTAAGTTTGACTATTACATCCATTGATTACTCGCAGTGCCGTAACGACTCGGTTATCATAACTGATTTTAACGACTCGGTTATCATAACTGATTTTAACGACTCGGTTATCATAACTGATTTTAACGACTCGGTTATCATAACTGATTTCACACTGTTGTGCTTATTTATTCATTGTAAACGGTTAAATTGTTTGAAGTGTGTTTGTATACAAACGTTATTTAAAAACTTCTTGGCGTGTAAGGTATTGTTACAGAACGCGTAATTTTCAGTTCTATTAAGGTTTGAAGTTGTTCGAGTGTTCGCTGTCTTGACAAGCATGCTTTATAACTGCGCCTAGGGTATCGTGTAAATAAGAACTAGGTCTAGTGTTCTAGATTTTTAATTGTACTACAGAAACAATAGTATGACTTCAGTTATTCTTAAGGGAATAAATTAAGGTACAGTAGCAGAAATTTTAAGCGTAAGAACTGCTTTAAACTGTAACTCATTGTAGACGTACCGCCTCACATGAGCATAATGCATAAACTTTATGGCTCACGGCCACGCGAATATTCTGCATTTGTGTTGGTGACCTCAAAGATGATTTAATTATATTGTATGAGTAGTTTGTATCATCTTTACATAAATAAAATTCTCGTGTCACAGTGTTTGTTTCCATACTCCTCCGAAACGGCTTAATCGATTTCAATGAAATTTTGTATATACATTCGGTAGGTCTGCGAATAGGTTTTTATCTATTTTTTATACTCCTAAGTGCTATTGTTTAGTAAATATTTTTAATTTAATAATTTTAGAACACGGTCGATAACTGTGTAAGTGATAATTGATCAGTTATCCCCACGAGCTGATACCAGTCTATCCCCACCAGGTGCCGCTGCTGTATTATTATTATTATTATTATTGTTTATTAATTTCTTTATTATTAGACCTCTTCCGCTTATATACCACATCCTTACACTCTTACAATAAGTTATTTATGTGACAAAACAACGTTTGTCGGGGCAGCTAGTCTGTACATAAAAATAGGGTTTGCCTGCCAATAAGTGAGTAGGGGTTTCAATAATTCTTACACGGAACGGAACCAAACTTAGGTAAGCTTATTTCGTCGTCACGTTCATAAGTTACTCGTTAGCCAATTGTTCTGGCATTAACCCTGATGTTATTAGGCTGTGGTAAGGCTGCGGTGATTCGTCATTGCTTTGTGAAGGGATTGGTGAAGGGACAAACAACACCTAGTCCTGAACCCCTGGAGGTATAGGCATTACGCTTCACGGTCGAACATTGTTACCCATGTTCATAACTTTTTGTCAGGTGATTCGCATGACTTCGAACGGCTGAACAAGGAATTCGCCAGGGTCTGTACTGAGAAAGTGAGTGGCCTGAGTGAACATTTCACATACCAAGCGATTAGTTTCGTAGAGAAGCGATTTTCTCCGTGTTCGCTACATTCGGAAGCGGGCTAACTACGAAAGCCTAGTATTTTGTTACCGCTCTGCAAATTTCGTATAGTTTGATGACGTTGCGACACGTGTGCAGCATAACACCATAGCATTTTAACATCCTTTAATAAACAAAATGATTAAATATTGGTTGATAAAAATTACACTCGCTGCTGTAGCATCCCTATGGCGAAAACTGCAATTATTTTAACGAAATATATCAGTAGACATGTAAAATAAATGCCTTGGCACAAAGTTAGCCAAGAGTCGAAAATTCGTAGACATTAGACAGCAATCTTTACGAAGATTCGCATTTTACCACCCAACAGACAAATAGATCACCAATAGTGAGCTCGTTAGCTTTCTTAAAACTCGACGTATTCGAACTTCGTTCTCCCATTAACGAAACTAGCTCCGCATAAGGTTTGCGTACGAACACATGTCGAGATATGCAGCAATGCGGTGTATACAAGCGAAGGAGGCGATAAAACACTCGGCGGTTCAATTCTCTGACCGACCATCCTGTTGATGACGTCGGTTTTCAAAATTACGAACTCTTTCCGAACGTTGCGAATCGTGAATTCTAAAGCAAATAGTAAGCACAATATAATGCAACCTGCTTCTTCCAATGTTTCAATATTATCCTCACAAGGGGCACTTTGCAACATGTGCAAGAAGGTCTTTAACTTGTTACTTCAAGATTGACATATTGTTCGCATTGATGTATTTTATTTAAATGGTGTGCTAAAGATTGTAGTAGGTTTAGGAAGTACAACCTTTTTTTATTACCGTAAGCGGGGGTGACTTTGGACACTTGAAGTAAATTTGGGACTTTACAAAAAAAAATTTTTTTCGCGTGTATAGTAGCCCTGAATAATATAATTTACTTGCGACAAATGCCGGATTGTAATTGTAAATATCCACTTGTCATTTAATTAATGTTTACTCACAGTCGACAACTGCTAGTACAGAAGTCCTCCAAAGACACCCCACGTGTTTAAAGTCTACTCTGCGTACGGTATTCATAAAAAAATTATAAAACAAATTTAGAACTAATTTTTGTTGCATTGTGGCTAGGCTTTCCCGTGTAGGCGTGTGCATCGCAGCAGGTGCCAATGGTGCCTTGGCACCACCATTAGAATTTTGTAATTGACACAATTTGATTTTTTTTTCACCAGCAGAAAATAAATTACATGAACTTTCTATACAAACTACAGTTTTTCCGGACATATGGTCATTTAATGCAGAATCTTATTTTTAATAAATTTCTCTAAGGTTTTTAAAAATGTAATTCTGAAATTAAGTTGTTGTCAAATGAATTTTTTGAAAAACACTGTATGTATTAAATCATACACCTTAAATCGTATTTAATTCTGTTAAACATGCTAATCAGCTAGACTTTGTTGACGATTTGTATCCAAAAGAAACATTGTTGTTACTCATTTAGCTACATTGGCATGTAGACAATGTTATTGTTTCTCTTTTATTAGTGTATCTTCAGGACATGAGGCCTTAGGGGTGTTGAGTAATATGGCACCACCGTATATTCAAGTCCTATGCTTATTACCATTTGCGGTAAGTATGACAGGACGAGTTCGTAGTTAGGAAAGCCGACACCAAGACGGTCGGGCAGCGAGTTGAACCAGAGTCCTCCAGAATGCGAGGCGAAGGTTTTTACCGCCTTCTTCGCTTATACACATGCTGTTTCACAACGTAATGCTGCTTATCTCATATGCCGAGATAAACACATGCGTAAAGCGTTACGTGACAAATGATAACGCTCTGGAGTGCGACAGTGGCGTCTGGCACTTCTGTATACTACGTCCCGTATTTACCTGTCGTAAACTGTTTGTCTTTTGTCTGTGGATGCTTGCGCTGTTATCGTGTGGTTGTTGCTAAACTGTTATCTCGCAGTTTTGTGTTTCTGGCCGTGAATTCTGCGCAAGGTCGTTAAGGGAAATGGTGCACGCTGAAAATCAGTCATGTGTGGGAATAAGCCGCAAATAGGCTTAAACCGTCCACAAACGCGTACTTGTATGCTATCAGCGCGCAGTTAGATCGTATATAACGCAGGGAGCCGCTTATCGACAGTCAGTTGGCCGCGAGCCTTCGTAGAGCTAGGGTGCGCTTCACTTCGCTGTGCGCTAGGACATCTAGCGGCCACCGCCTGAACCACCTTAAATGTAGCTTTTTCTCTTGGTCTTCTCTGCTTCGCCCTTCTCATCGCTCGGACTCTCCCTACTAAACAAACGGCGGGGGGAGGGGGGAAAGAGGCGAAGAGTGTGGGTAGTGAGATTACTTATCTCTAAAAGTCTCACATGCACCAGGAGTGACGCGGCGTGGCTAGGGACATATCAACACACACAGCCCAAACCTCTGGACCTAGACACACGAAACTTTCAAGGTGACTTCCCCTCACGCCGTGAACTCCAAACAAGAAGGAATTTTTCTAA
>PNEQ01095892.1:0-21868 GCA_003012365.1 Medauroidea extradentata
CTATGCCAATTTTGGTGGCTCTATCTCTTATATTTTCTAGTATTTTTCGAAAAATGTTTAAAAAATTATTTTTTTCAACGTGGCGTAGCTCCCTTAATATTTACCACAGAATAGTGTTGGTTTATATACCCCACCTTATTTTCCATAACGAATCCCCTCCCGGACTTTGGCACATGAATTCTGGTCCACCCTGTATGTAAGTGTGTATATACTTAATACTAAAATACAGGTGTTAAGTACACATTTGGACTAAGCAAAATCTAAAAAAAAATTACTTTTACTTCAGGTGATAGAAGATACTGCCGAATAATAATTTGAGAATGTTAAATTTTTACTTGTTCTTGTAATGTACCAATTTTTGTATTTCGCAGTACATGTGCATGCTCATTTTGTTAAGGTTACGAATGTACTTTAAAAAATTGGGGAAAATTATAGCTTGGATTTAAAAATTGAGCATAAGGTCCTATAAAAGTCATGAAATTGGTTTGCAAGGTACAATCTGTAATAGCAACTAAATTTTGATTTAATTGTATAGGCATGAGTTTAAAGTAGAATATTTAAATACAATTTTCAATATATATATATATATTTATTTATATATATTTATATATATATATATCAGTTTTAGGTTAATAGTGTTATACCTACGATCTTGCAAAATGTTTTCAGTTTGAGGAATTTAGTTGTATCTAAATTACCATATGTGGCTATCAGAAGTGTGTGTGGTCACTAATTAAATATTATAAGATGACTTCACTGAAAAAGGAAATGTAAACCACATTAAAAACATCTCAGAAATTAAATAAATCTTATGACAATAATGTTGGAGTGATATTGTGTCATGTATATGACAATCATGTTCTAATCTTATATTTTCAATAAAAACATTTTCTTCATTTTGCTGTTTCCATGCTTGCAGTATTTTTTTAAAGTATGTAACTCTTGCGGTTGGCATGATTGACCACTGGATTTGATTTGCTTTACCTAGTGTTATTGTTTTCCTGAATAGTTTACAATCTTCATTTCATTTTAAGCATTTTGATTTTCCTTCCTAGTAAATGATTTTTTTGTCAATCAACTTTGCACGAATACTAGAACCTGGCAATTTTCTGCAGGGACAAAATGGTTTTCCTCCCTAATTTTTTTTTTGTTTCAAATTTTAGTCTAAAACAAACAAAGAACTAGCTGTTACCATAGCTTCACTCACTTGATTCTAAACAAAATATAATTGAGTTTTGGTCATTAGAGCACCAACCCTCCATGCACATTTTAGGTGCTCAATTGACAAATACTATAGAACATTGTATTTGTATGCTACTGTTTCCAGTGTTGTTTATGTTAACCATTAGTGAGAAATAGCAGCAGTGTAACATATTACTCATTGAATTGATAGATTATAAATGTATATTGCATTAATTAATTCCATATAAAAAAATTGGACATAATCTACGTAAAGTACTATATTTCATAAGTAAAAAACTAGTTAGTATGGCTCAGTTAATTTTATTAAGCAAGTATAATAAGTAAGAATAATAATAAGGGCTGAATAGTACACAGGAAACACATCCAAAGCAGAAAACCATTACATTTATGTTTAACTTGTATGTAATATTACATACAACTACCTGTAGATATAGTAAAGATGCACCTAAACACGGAAATTTATTACAATTTAACTACATTGACATCCTATAGGAACTGTGCATTTTTGTGCGATAAAAAGTATTTTATATGTTATTTCAGGACATTGAAAATACCTATACCAAATTTCATTGAAATGCCTTTTGTAATTTAAGTGTAAGGAAGGCAATATATTATTATGCTAGATTGCTTCTTGATAAGAAGCATGCATTTATTTTGAATAAAAATTATACAGTGTGCTATACCAAAATCTAAAAGACATTTCATACTAAATTTCATAATCCGTTCTGCAATTTTTGTATGCACAGGTAATTATAGAACTACACTCCGTAGCTATCCCACATGAACCATGCAGTTTTCCAGAATAAAATTGTGTTTGCCACAAGAATATAAAACTGGGAAAAGTCACTGAATTTAAAGTGAAGGCAGGGAAAAGTCATTAAAACTGCAAACATTTCTGGAATTTTTTCTTAACTGTGCTTCTTTTCTTAATAAAAGTCTCTTGAATCAAGCGTCACCCTCTAATAATTTCCCATAGAATTTGCATATGTTGTTGACACTGCAAGATCCGCTGTATAGCAGTGTTATAGAGTAGACCCTCGATCTAACGACATTGGATCTAACGACATCGACGATCTAATGACATCGACGATCTAACGACATAATTTCCAGGAACCCTGGAAAAATTTATATTTTCAAATTGATTAAAGCTAAGCAAAGTGGAATTGACCACAGTAAAACGTTATTTAAAAAAACATTTGCATACATTAAACAATAACATACTGCAGTTATAATAAATTAGTGATATGCAGTTGTGGAACAAAAAAGAACTGTAAAAAATATGTTAGAAACTTTGGCTGGGATGCAGTTAAAGCACGCGCACCTTGTGAGTTAGGCTGCCCGCACAACACCGACATATGTGAGACTTGAAGACTAACGCTACCTTATCTCCTCCTCATTTCTCCACGCTCCCTCCACCATTCACGCGTATCTCACATTTTTCCACGTTCTTTCTCTGCACTTTCTTCTCCTTACCCTTACATGTCTCATCAGTGCCACCTGCCACGCAGTCAGCCACCGGACGTGCACATAGCAAAGGTATTTTATTGTTCGATTTGTTGCCTGTCCATGTTGCACGGCTAAAACTAGATAACACCCCTCCTGACTGTCTACGCCAACCAATAACCATTCACACCCCCTACCCCCTGCCGACAATCCAGATTGTGCTTGTGTGCGCGCGGCAGCTCGCATCAACTGCCGGCGCCGGCTGTGATAAGACACGTGACAACTAGCAGCCTGTCTGGCCGCAAAGCAGTGCCAAATGTTTGCCTTTCTTCCCCATCTCCCAGCCATCGTCTTTGTTTCCATGTCTGGCGAGCGGCCAGGGGGTTGGGGATGAAGAGACGACACATTTTTTTTATTATTACAGCATGGCAAAAAAAAAGACCAGCTTAGCACTCAGTCCATAAACTAAACAAAAAAAAACTAAAGAAAACAATAATGTTTTTTCTCATCTTTTTTCTCTTGCTTCACATCAGGCTGCACGCTTCAGCTCGTCTTGACCTTGACAACTTCCGCTGTTATTGTTCACTCGGCACGTGAGGCAAATGGCTGAAGTGTAAAAACGGCCTAAAATAGTCACGTATGCTACATGTGGGCTGATAAGATTTTTAATTTTGCTCGTTCAACATAGCAGCGAATAGAGTGACTGCGACCCGTGTGTCGAGAGCCACTCTACCTTTATTCACAGTGCAGAGCATTAAACTGGTACGTTGTGCATAGTTTAACAATTTTTCCTATAGGCCTAAGACTTAAAACAATGAGTAATTCAGTCGTTATTTTAGTGACAGCACATTGAAAAGTTCGTTTTTAGCCCTTCTGAGTGGCTCCAAATTCGTGTTTCGAATAGGCTTACTGGTTTTTAAAAAATAAGGACTTTTTTCATTTATAAGCATTTTTATTCGTATCGCTGAAAATCGTATAATGGCGACAAGCTGTAACAGTTCATGTGTAATTACAAAAAAAAATACTCGATGGCTTTACTGAAATGTTTTAAATCGTTGCAGTATGAGTCGTTCTGTTGTCAATGATCTTTGCGCCAGGGAAGCAGGATGAATTACGCGCGCACCACGAGTTGAGGGAGACAAGCAGTGAATCAGCCTGCTGCTCTGCCCTGCCCTCCCCTCACCCATCCTACACAACCAGACCAGACCTACCGCGACTCGCAGCCACAGGCATCACGGCACACATGGAACTATGGAGCACCAATTTATTTGGAAGTCTGTAATTGCTCTATATTAACTTTAAGGAAAAAAATCACTTAAATTTTTTTTAATGTATGGTTGTCACAATTAATTACCTCGGGATGAACAACATCGGCGATCTAACGACATAATTATCTGGCACCGTGCGGTGTCGCTAGATCGAGGGTTTACTGTATTACTAATGCAATAATTGTACAAGAATCAGGCTGTAGTATTACTGTTGATAGGAACTAGAACACAGCAAAAGGATATTATAGTAAAAGGGTGTCGTAGTTATGGCAACTAACATACTGTATTCATTGCTATGGTACCATGTTTATATTACATCGTCCGAGCGTAGCCAGATTGACCCGCAGCTGCCAAAATGCTGCCAAGGTGCCTAAGTGCAAATGCTGATTATATTCTGGACTACTTAATGCTGAAATAGCTTGTCAATTTTTCATTTTTGTGGAGTTGTTGGACAACATACATCAGAGAACCATTTTTCTATATGTATGTGAACATTTTGAAAGTCTTTTTTTTTTCTGTCAATATAGCTTCACATATTTTTGTTGATGTTTACTTTGTAAGTATGTTTTCTGCAATGCTGGAACTTGAAGTGAAGTTGGGTTTAGTTAGTAAGTTATTTTGTTGGTATATTTAAGATAATTTGTTGTCTTAACATTCACTTACTTGGTATTCCCAAAATTATTTTAAAGATTTGGCTAAATAACTTCAAAATTGCAAAAAATATAGTCTCCGAGGCATGGTACATAAATGTTACAAACTTTCAATAGACACTTTGATTGTAAAAGAGTGGTGGTTTAAATTGCTAAGCACAATTAAAGTGGCTAGTATGCATTTATGAAATTGTAAAAGATAATTAATTAACTTTGATATAAGAAATCATATAGCCTGATAGCCTTGTACTGTAAGTAGGCCTATGAATTAAAATCGACTTACATGTGTGAACACACATAAAATCTAACCAATATTTTCTATTGCTTTGGAAGTCTGTGAGAGATTGGAATTAACTTTTGGATGAATTGGTAAAGGTGAAGAGGGTTGGTAGGTTTAGGTAGAGTTTGGAAAGTGATTGAGGCAGTGCTTATAGCTTGCCATTAGGTATTTGCGTAATTGTAAGTGAATAATTATTTTTAACTCAATCTGTAAAGTCAATTTGTGTAATTTTTTGTATAGCCTTTCGTTTTTGTAGCAGCACACAGAAATAATTTTTGTATGAGGTGTAATTTCACTATATTTATTTGAAAATTTTAGTTCACTTCGTGTGAAAGGCCTAAAAAGTTTCTCATATCATGCAAAAGTTGTGCCTACCTTATGTTTTTTTGCTGTATTACGATTCACATATATAAATCAGATTTTACCATGTTGCGACTGAATACTGATATGTGCAGTAAAATAAACTGAACTCTTTGTTGAAGGTTTAGATTAGGCTCGTATCTATTTTCAATAAAATGGTAGAAATTATATATATACTGGATGCAGTTTTCCAGTTGTTTGAACCAAAGTGTACATTCATAACAATGGTGCTACTATTTTGCAGGTACATGTTGTTGTTGTTATTATTTTTTTTTAAGAAAATTTGTGTTACAACCTCATATATGAAAACATGATATAGTTGTGTGAGATGATTGCTTATTGCCTGGTTTTACTTTTAATTTAGCGCTGACCTGATTACACTTGTCTTATCTTTTTATTTTGTGGCCTAATGATCTCCCAGCATACATTAAAATTGTTTAAAAAGTCTGGGAAATATTTGCAAATTATTTCTGGAAAACCTGGAAGTGTCCAGGAATTTCCAAGACTTTGATATGTGGCAACCATGGAAAAGTAGCATGTGTCTATATCCTGTCTATAAACGATCTCATTGCAAATATCATGTCCCTCTGTTCCTATGTGAAAGGACAAAGTATTGCATACACTTTTGTATTTCATTTATTAGTGTGATAAACATGTTAACCTTAACTTTATATTAAATGCTGGAATTTAACTAGTCCATTCAGTTCAATTAAATAAGTTGATGTACATCAACATGTTGAATACTTACTACAAAACAACATAACAAACATTCAATCTTTACATTATAAAATGACTAATAACTATTGTCTCAGCCAAAAATGTATTCCATGTGTTATTAGTGATTGAATTAGCTTCTTCAATGTGGATATTCTTTTTCTAGTGCTAACTTTATAAAGCAATGTGTTGGTAGCCTCCCTCCCCTTTGGTATGCCGTCTAGAGAACATGCTCGCTCTTGCTTGCTCTAGATCCAGCACTGCTATGTAACAACAACATTAAAATAGGGAATTTTTCAGGTTTAGGTGACTGTAAAATATTTAAGGAATTTTATTGTTTCTTAACATATTTTGTGTTTGTATTGTAATTATAAAATTATTACATGAAAAATAAGGTATATACTTATTAATTACTTTTGCATAAATGTTTTCTACTTTAATGATTGTGTGGTATTTTATAAACTTCTTTTTTCTTTAAGTTATGTACACTTTTCTTTATGTTGCACATTCTCTTGAACAGTGTCAGTGAATGAAAAAAACTGTTTGCTGAACTTTTCTAACTTAAATATTGAATGTTACACATCCTGATGTCTGTTTGCATTTAAAATGTTATGTGGCAGTGATGTTTTCCTTTATTTCTTGTTATAGGGGACGGTGGAGAGTTTGTAGGCTGGCAAGGTAAATACCTAATTCTGTGTAGCAATAATTTTACATTTCTTTAAATCCTACTTTCAAGAAGTTTTATTTTATATGTATTAATAATTAATTATTAGTTTATCTTTTGAAACCTAAAGTTTTACTATCTATAAAAACACTTTGTTGTGTAAATCTACTTAACAGCCTTATACAGCTGGCACATGAACTATGTTGCAGAGTGCTTGGAGTTTTTTTTTTATTTTTTTTTTTAAAGAAGTTCTACTAAACATGTGTTGATATTTTTTTCTACAGAAAAGGAACACACATTTAAAACATTGCTTTTCTATTTTTGTTTTATAGATATCATGCTTAGAAAAAACATTTCGGGGCATCTCAGTATGGCCAAAAACTGCTTTTTCAGACTGCTATAGCGTCAAAAACACCTACCGAAATCGAAAAAATTAAATAAGGGAGCATGTGCTGGATTTTACTACCCAGTTTCCACAATTAAAAATATGGTTCCCTGGTTAAATTCCGAAAGGAAAAAACCAACTGCTATACACTGCATGCTATTTTCGCATCCTGTGCATAATGACGACACAATTTTTGACACACGAGACAGCTTGGCTCTTGTCGCATGCCTGTTTTTGTACCTCAGACATGGTATCTAGTGCCTGCTGTATAGGGCTCTTAAGATTAATTTCCTGATTGTAGATGTTTCTTATAGTATTTGTGTTTGTTAGATTTGTTCCCCTTTTATGTGTTCATAATATTGTTTGCATTTGTAAAGTTTGGTTTTTTGTAAAGTGGTTTATTTTGTACAATGTAAAGAAATATATATTTTGAGGTCAAACATCCATTAACTTAAAACTTAGCATAAGAATATCTTAGGAGCTTAAGATACATGAGATATTGTAGCTCGGGAGGGAAATAGCTTTGTGATTAATAATGGGATGATTATTTTTTCTGAACCCATTAAGTTATGTGTCTGGTGCAGCCAATGTGTGTCTTATAAGGAACACACAATCATAAAAGGAACAACGTAATGAAAAAAAAATAGTTTCCTTATTTTTTGAGTTTAAGTTTCAATGAGGCACTTATTTCAATACACTACTATTTTACATGTATAGGAGTAATTCCCTGCCAAATTTGTCTAACCTGTTAAAACATGGTTGAATGGTTTTGAGAACACAGAGATGCACGTACACACACACTCTCTCATACACTTTCACCTACATCCACTCTCACACTCACTTTCCCTCATACTCTCTCACACCCATCATCCACCCACAAACCCACTCGCCTCACCCTAACCCAATTTAACAAATATTTTAGAAACACCAACCTCAAAAATTCTACAAATATTTCAGGAATTGTACCCTGAAGGGTGCATTATGCTGTTAAAAGTGTAAAATGCCAATTGGCTTCTGCAATGTTTTATCATAACGCATTAATTTTTGGCTAAGCCAAATTCAATACTGATATGTGAATTAACCATTAATACTTGAAATTGTTTAGTGCAATTTATATACATAAATTCTATTATATGATGTATATTATGCTTGTAAAATATTCTGTTTTGTATACATAAACAGTGCAGTTGAAAGAATTTGTGGACCATTCTGATCTTCTGGATGCCATTCCATCCTTAATTCACCACCACCACCCCTACATGTACTTTTACTTTATTAAACTTACAAGATATATATTTCAGGCTAAGTAAACCTCATGTGTTCAAGATTAGTTATATGTAGGATGTTACTGAACAACACTGACAAACTCCAGCAGGTGATTACTTATGAAAAAACAAGCAGAAAACAATATTTTCAAAATTGATTAATGCTGTTGGGACCTCCAAACCACCAACGGATACAACTTGATACCTTCCACCCTTATGAAAATAATAGGGGTGGCTACCGTATAATTGCATACAACAATTTTACCGTCAGGATTTTCGAACATTTTAAGACTGTTTATTAAGAAATAAGAACTGTGTAACAAAAAAGGTCCTCTTGGTGTTGCAACTGTCTAGAACATACAGTTTATGCTCAAAACACATCTGAATGTTCGCGCAGATATACAGAGCCTAGAGTATAATCAAACCAGCGAACATACATGTGATGTGTGCAGCGTACAGATGATGGTGGACATTCGCTGTGAACGACAAGTACAGTACTGCTGAAGTCGCAGTTCAATTTGTTGCTAGCATTCTGTGTTCATGTTGTAGCAGTTGTTATCAAAAATGTTAGGTCCCATGCTGCTGAAACATGTTTAAATGGTATTGTGTTCGTCATGCTGATAATAAACCATACACAAATAACTTCGTGAGGTAATACGTGGAAAAGAAAAATAAAATTACTGGGTTTTTATCAATGTATTTTCTCTAACGCATGCTATGTTCCAAAAATCAGGATTTAAAAATAATTTATTGTCATAAACGTTACGATCCCCTAACGATGCAGCAATAAATTGGGTATGTTACAACTTTGATAATGTCGTAGGTTATGATATTCACTTAATTTGTAACATGGGTGTGATTGCCAACACTAAAACAGTTCAGAGAGCTCAGTCTAGTCGAAATAAACAGTTTTTGCCAAACTCCTTAAAAAAGTAGCATGCATGCGTAACAGACAGAGAGTGTCGAGCAGTGTAGGCTACTTGCAATAGACATGCAGAAGTAGATGTGCGGGTTGGGATCGTGCAGGCGTGTGTGTGTGTGGGAGGGGTGGTTCAACCTTCAAATTCTGTATACTTACCCTGAAAAACATGCTTCAAGAAAAATTATCGGGTTTCTGGCTGTCTTGTAATTCAGATGTTATCATTAGTTGTGTGTGATATGGAGAGTGAACCATGCTTATTTCAAGAATTCCAGACTGCCCAGGTTAATTTAGACTAACTCTGCAAACCTTACAACCTGAAGCAGCAGAAACGAATGATGAGGTAAGCTACACAACATGGGAAGGCAGCCAACATGTAAAAAACACAGTGCCATTAAATTATTTTATGAAAGAATTTTCTAAAAAGACTGTGAAACCCATAATTCATATTCATGTAAAGAATGTGCAAAGAAAACATGTCTCCCATACTAAAGAAAATTCAGAAAAAACTTAGTCCTTCCTGTTGATTTTGCAAAGAAAAGGTCTGTGGTTATACTAAGTGGTTTCCTTTGTATTTTTTTTTGTTTGTGCCCTTATCTATGATTTCAGTATTTTCTCCTTAGGTTAGAGTGACTGATTCTCTCTCTTGTACTTAGAATGAATGTTTTGCCCCGGTTGACGGTGCCATAGCCTTCTCTTTCCCGTCGGACCTGCCACTCAACTGGCCATGGAGGGGAGGGCTTGGGTGGTTAGGGGGTTTGGTCCCATCGGCCGCCGGCAGGGGCACTGTAGTTAGAAGGAGGGTTGTGGAGGCGCGTGCGGTGGAGAGCAGCACTCTCGAGTTGAATGCCGAGCTGTTAAGACCTATTGCTCCTTGTAGTGAGTGAGTGTTACCATGGGCGGACTATGCGTGGGCGGATGTCACTGGCTTGGTATGTTGGAGTGATTGGCAGTGTTGACAAACATGGACACTGTCAGTAGGACAGCCTAGCAGGTTAATGGGTGGACGTTTCCTCCTCAGCGCATCGTGAATGTGTGTTTGTCTGTTTGTGCCCATCGGAACCTTGGTGAGTAAGAGATATTGCCACGAAACTGTATTTCTGCTTTCGCCAATTCAGGGTTTTTGGAAACCTGGGAAGAGATGGCAACCGGACATTTAATTGCCTGTGTGAGGGCGTGAGAGTGTTTAGGATAACCACTACAAATGCCATATAGTTTTTCTGAAGCGTACAGGTTGTAACTAACCAGGCGAAATAAGCAATTGGATCTTGAGCGTTATTACCTATATTGAATATGGTGCTCAACGAGTTGTGTAACTGTATTACACATGCATGTTTGGAGTGTGACACTCAACGAGTTTTGGAAAGAAAGTAATGCAATTTGGGTGGCTGTCCATCTGTCCAAATTAGTTTTGATTCAAAAAGGACTTTTTGCGACCTGCATAAGTTGTGTATAATCACCGGAGATTCTCTTACAGTATAAGGTTTTGCGAGTCTGAAATTGTGAACTATAAATTTTACGAGTTGTGAAGTTGAGTTGGTAATACATGTTTAGTGATGCACCGATTACGATTAATTGATACAGCGATTAATTTGGAAAATCTGATTAATCGTAATTGGATATTGTTAACATTTAAATAAAACCAATTAGAATTTTCAATAAGCTACGTTTGATTTTTAAAATTAGGTACTTATTTCAATAATAGCAAAAAACTTATCATACAAACACTGAAATATATTTTATTTTACCTTATAATTGCGGCTAACGGCGTACATAACCTGGCAATACACATACTTTCATTAGTTTCCTGTATTTTGTAACAGCCAGGGGTACCGTGTAAGTCCTTTTTTTTTAGGTTATTCAGCCAAGCCATTTATTTTTTTTAATCCAGTCAAATTTTTAACAACGCAAAACAAATATAACATCGGGGCTAAATATAAAAAATAATCTTGTAAACGACAGTTTGAAAACATTTGTTTACGTTTACAAACTGGTCAGTGGTCACAGAAGAATATACGTAAGAACATAAACACACATCAGTGGAAAAGGAAATGCATTACAAGATGGCGATACTCTTATCGAATCGACTACTCTTTTTACTCTTGGGAGTGCAAGAGTCGCAAGTTTATGCACGTAAAAAACCGTGATACCGAAGGGAAGCATAAGTGGTGCGTCGTACCTTGTACCGTACTCAACATCTTTGTGTCTGTAATACGTAAACAAGTAAAGTAACGGCAAATACTGATAACGGGATTTGAATTGACTACCGAGTCCGAGAGTTACGTTGATTTGTATTCAGTGTCTGTTTGTAAACTGTAAGTAAAAAATTGTTTGAATTTATCGTGGGTAGTGATCACTCATAGTGTTGTAAGAAAGTTATTTTTCATGGATATAGTATTAAGAGTCGTGCGCATGACAAGAGCGAATTTTGTAATATATGTGAGTGTACATGATGGCATGTTAAAGTAAGCATTAATGTGTGAGCAAGAATGTAATGCGATTTGGGTTGCTGTGCATATGTCTAAATTAGTTTTGTTTCAAAAAGGACTTTTTACGACCTGCATAAGATGTGTATAAACACCGGAGATTCTCTTACAGTATAATGTTTTGTGAATTTTTAATTGTTAACTGTAAATTTTATGAGTTGTGAAATTGAGTCTGTAATCACGTGTTTGAAACCAGCTATGTGTCAGTTTTCTTTGCTCGAGAATGTTCAAATCCTTTGCTCACTAAACCGCTATAAGTATTTGTTGGTAGACATGGTTGAGACTTGTCCCACATTTGGAATAGGTTTACTGAGCCCTTAGGAAGGCTTTAGGGAGCTGAATAGTAAAAGCCATCAGCCCTTGGGAGTCGTTGTGGTTACGGCTCAACACAAGGTGAAGTACGCTGGCTGAATGATCAAATATAAATTTTTACAGCAGTGACATATATCAACAATGAGACCATAAGTTTCACAGTTATTGGCGATGACACAAGACATAATTCTTCGCATGCGTTATTAACACTTAAGAAAACAAAACAAGCCTTGGTGTTAAACCAGCATAATCTCTGATGGGGCTGCTAGTCACTTACAAACAAATTTTAACTTTATGAACTTTAAAAATCACCAACTCCCTCTGAATGGGTATTTAGTGCAAGTGGATGTGGAAGATGGCCATGTGATGGGGTCGGAGGTGTAGTGCAACATCATGCCACTAAACATAGTCTATCTAAATCTGTAATACAAGCTGTTCTGAGTTCAAAAGACTTCGTCGAAACAGTTTCACAGTGCACTAGAGCAGTCAGGTTGAGTCTATTGTACAAGTATAATGTGTAAAATTTTCAAGGTAGAAAACCGAATGCAAAACAGTTGGACCAATGCAAGTAATCCTAAAGTCCCACATGTGGGTTTATGATTGAAACAAGCGTTCCATTTCAAGAACAGAAGGATGCTTCATCATGGATAATGTTTCATTTGGCTACAGTGAAGATATAACAGCTGATCAGTTGCACATCCATATCTTACAAAGAATAGGATATTTGTGGCCTGTGTGTATGAAGATGAATGGTGAGTGAGAGAAGTTACACAGGTCAGTTATGAGTTAAAGGATATACTCATGGCCCATCCAGTGGCTAACACTTTCCTGACAAACAGCAAGTTTATCACACATGTTCAATCCAGCTGCATATAATATAATTAAGACAATTCAGTCTCCTGTACCTGTCAGTACATCAGCTAGACTTCATTCCATACGAATTAGTGCATATAATGGATTGAGATGTTGAAAGCAATGTCTGTTAGTTTATAATTATTTTAACTGCTTCACCTTCAAGCTTATTTGATAGCATAGTAGGATAACATATATTGCACCAAGAAACTGATGTATGAATGAAAAATATCCACAGTCCCTGATTAGTCAAACAATTAAAAATTTTTTATGATTATTGAAAAATTCGATAGCAAAATGCCATATTGGCCTTTACATGGAATATTTATAGAATTTTTGAGATTGGTGTTTTTGAGTAAAAATATTTGTTTAAAAAATATTTAGTTATTATTTACTTGTGGTGTTAATGTTCATTTGGGAAATTTTTTATAATATGTTGGAACACAATTACAGCAAGTCCTTGATTTACGTTGTACCAGTTTTATAGCTGCCAACTTGTAAAAGTTTCCCGTACAATGTATGATTTTGTGCCCCACTGTACGGGTGTACGATTTTCAAGAAGCTTTCCAATTTTTTTCATGCTTGGTTCATTCATATTAAGAAATCTAGTACTGAAGTCCCATAATTTTGATACCGAATATGTGGTATGTAAATTTGACTTATATTGCCGTATATAATAAAGAAAAATGTAATTCTGAAGTTTCGGGAACTAGTGTGCTTTAATTGTACCCATTGTACTATATTATTCACAGGGACCTGAAAAATTTGAGTTTTCTTTTGAGAACAAGCTATAATGTCAACTAAGTTAGTGTTACTGTCACAATTGTTCCTCGGCTCCTATATTTGTGAATTGGTAAGGCGCTCCATGTTGAAGTTAAGATACATGCATCTTCGGGACAGTGAGGTACAAGGCTACCAAATCAAGTCACAGGTTTCGTAACATTCACTGAGAATATTAAAAGTTACAGTGCTGCGCATGTAAGATATAAATAGTGAATAGGGCAAAAATATATTTACCGATGTTCTAATGTGGTTATATCATATTTATTTGTACACATGTTCTAACGTGTAACACCTAATATCACACCAATTTGCTCTCATGTTGCTGCTTTCAATGTTGCTGCTTGAATGTTTTCGATTTCTTGTAATATAGATATGTTTGTGCATGTAACACGATATTAAAGTTTCACAAACGATCGTAAAACATTAAAATGTTGTTGTACCTTGTAGAGTTTCACTGCTACTTTCATGGTAGAGTTTAGCCAACAAAAGAACAACGCCTCTTCTGATAGGCTATCATTACGTTAACTTACGCAACGTTCAAGTTGAATCAACTTCAGACTTTGTTATGCTACCTTTACCTAGCTATTAAGTCAATGTGAACAGGCAGAAGTGCTATCTATGTCTGAAAATAATGGTAACGTAAAGGTAACATAACCAGCTGCATGTTAACTTCGTTGTGAAGCGGCCATTATGTTTACTTAAATGTCAGAAGATACAACATGTGTATTTGTTCTTTATTGCAACGTAAAGAATCCGATATATGAATCCAAAAGAAAGTCAAAATTACTTTCAACATAATTTTTAACAAGTAAACAGCAAATACAAATTATGGTTTTGACCAAACTAGCTTTATATACCCTTTCTCAAGTTAATAGTAGGATTCGTTGTATTAAACGGTATCAGCCAACCCAGGACACGAGGTTGCAGACCCTGGCTCGCAGACGGCTAGCAGGTAACGACCCCCTGGAGAGCTCACAGTCGCACTAGACACAGCGGCGCGCGTGATCTTGGTTGATTGATAGCGACGATAGTGCACTCTCTGACAGAGTGCTTAAACTATTTGGAGGAGTTTGGAAGGGACCTTTAAATTGTTTACGAGCATCCATCATGCACTCAGCTTTAAAATGTTATATAAATAAATTTAGCTCACAGTTTTATGTAACTAGGCTAAAATTTCTGGAGAGTAGTGTAACCTAATTAACTGTTAAATTTTATTGTGCATGTTTATCAAGAAACGTGTCGGATTTAAGACTGTGTAGATAAGAAATATGTTATATTGTACTGGTCTCTCATGTTTTATAAATTTCTGTCCACATTTCTGACCAAATGCATTTCTGTGTTGACTAAACCATCAAATGCAACAAAAGTGGAGTTTCAACAATCTATTCAATATTACAAATGTGTGTAAAGGTAAGTATTTTAATTAATTATTGGATTTAAGTTATATATATTTTATACACCTTTGCCACCACTAAAATATTTGCTGGCAAGAAAAAATGTGGCAAAATTTATGACGTACATACTTGAAAAATAGCAAAAAATATTATGAGATAATCTAATACAAACTGACCAAATAATGAAAATATAACCAACAAAAATACTTGTCTCATTTCATTATTTTTGTCATAAAAGTGTAATTAAGTATTGACTCTATGTTTCTGAGGCTTATTAGAAAGGAATGTACTTGGCAAATTAATGTATAAACTAATGGTTATCGTGAGTCTGCTGTGATAGCACAAGTTACCATAGTCTCACATTTAAAGCATTGTACTGGAATTTCTTAGGGAATGTGGGAAATGTACTGGACATTTGAATACCACTTTTGCTGGACACCCTTATTATGCTTTTGCTTATTCATGACACCAGAAGCTTGAATAATGGCTTTGGCGTAAAGCATTACGTTAAATTATTTTCAATGTCAGACAGCTCACAGGAAAATTTATATATTAGAATTTTTTACTAGAGTTTTAGTTTTTTCAGAATTCTTACCTTTTAGATATGACGATGTGACCCCTGTTGTAGAACCTAACAATAATTGTTAAAGGCATTTGCAGACACTCAGAAGCCCAGTGGATTTACCGCTTTGGAATACTTGTGAATTATTTTCCGATTTTCTCAACTTGTTTTTGCGACGCCCATTTCAAACTCTCGTCTCTGCCTTTAAAACACTACCTGTGGATTGAAATGTGATGAATTATTCATTTACTCTTTGTATCAAGTGTTGGTACATCTAAAAAATTAATTCAAAACTCCCTTTGCTTCCTTTATAATACATAGTAGAAGCCAATTCAATTTCTGGCATTGGGGTACAAGTCCCGACTTTGGTTTGTAATCTGAATTTTTAGTTAGCTGATTAAAATATTACTAGGTTAAAGTAGGAATATGTGTTCTAGAAAATCTTCTGTTTAAGTTAAGTAAGTTTTGTGGATGACCTAATAATGATGGTGTTCAGACACGTGGCTGGGGTTCCCCTCCACAGCTCCGGAACGAATAAGCATGTTCCGCAGCAGGGAACGCAGGGACAATGCTGTCAACCCTATATTTTGTGTCGAGAGTCAGTGTTGCTGGAGTTTGGCAGCTGCCCGCTTGTCACAGCAGGCTCATTTTTCTCGCCTTCTAAAGGGAGGTGGAAGGCGTCCTGTGAGGTGACCGTCACCTACCCAATAAAATAGGGTATGGTGGCAGTCAATCAGAGGCAGTTTGGTAACAAAACCAGTAATGTACGTGTAATTAATTTTCTGGGTAAATATAAAAAAGTGAAACTGACGTATAAGTAGAGGCCCCTGAAAATTATATAGGGTGAAATACACTAAATACCGCAAAATTTCACCTATTTTTTATTTAGCAATAAAATTTTTAAAACATAGCTGAAAAACAGAAATTCCCGCGATTTTGCACGACATTGAGCATTTAATTGGCAAAAAGAAATAACTATTCCTTCCTGCACTGTTTGCGTCTCGTATCTCGTGTGCTACGACGTAAATTATGCGATGGCAAAAATATATTATGCATTTAAGACAGCATTTAACAAGATTCCGCGGAAAAATGCATCTACATCAAAACAAGTTTCAATAAATGACAGTGTGAAGACTGCCGCTGCAGTTAAAGTTCAGAAGCAAGAATTTGCTATGAGTTTTGTTGAAATGATGAAAGCGGTGAACATACCACTTGAAAAATTTGACCATCCAAGTATGAGGAAATGGTTGAATACACATGTTGCAGGTGAGTGCCGGCTATAATTTCAGATTACAATAAAACCCTATTACAAAGTTCCCACTTAAGTTTACATCACTACATGTTTTTTTACAGAATGTACTGCCCATTACTTAGCTGTGTTCAAATATAAAAGGAATTTTTTTATTTTTACAAGATCTGGTGACCTACCAACATCCAACAGGTTGAGAGAAGCGTACCTACTGAAAGTTCAGGTTTCCAAGAAGAAAAATTTTAAGAATGCTGTTCAGAACAAAAAGGTATTGATTCTGTGCGACAAAACAACTGATCGAGCAGGGTTCTGCAATGTTTGTAATATTGCCACGTGTTCTTTCAAGTAGCAATGATCCAAGTGTGTTTGTGGGGGCAGTCAAAGAATTGCCACGTGCGACAGGGGCAGAATGTTGTAGGGCTATTTTTTCTACTGTGTCGGAGTATGATATTCGATATGAAAATGAGGTAGGGATTGTGTCAGACTCAGCAAAATATATGAAAACTTGTGCAAGTACTTTCGAAGACAATATTTTCTGAACAGTGTTGGGCCCATAAATTAAATATAGTTGCAAGTTTGTGGAGTTCCATGTTGGTATACCTCAATCAGTGCATCCAGAACACTAAACATGTTTTATTGAATGCCAGGAAAAGGAAACACATGTTTGTGACATTTCTGAAGCAGAAGTATCCAGAATAAGAAAAAAAACCACTGCTGTTTCCAGTACCAGTGTTGACGAGGTGGAATTCCTGGTTTGGAGCTGTTAAATATGTAGCAGAGTATATGGAAGATTTAGTGGAGTTTCTTTTACAGGAGAAAGAAGGGTGCATTGCTGTCACCTACTTCAAGAATCTGTCAAGTGACAACATTGCTACCATAAACTGTTTGTCTGTTTATCTTGTTGAGCATTGATCAAAAGCAGTTGATGCAATACTTCAATTTGAAGGTGCAAACTATGTTTTTGCTCACAAAGTTTATCCTGAACTTATGGATATATTGAACCAATTCTTGTTGTTAAGCAGAGTTTCCTTGGGAGATCGAACATCCACCGAACTTTCCAAACTGTCTACCAAAGTGAAGCAGCAAGCTGTCCGTAAAAATTTCATCAGTATGGGTTTGAAATACCACACCAAACTTACAGACTTGATGAGGCAAGATGCAGAAAAAGAATAATTTGTTTCATTCTAAATTTGTAGCGAACATAGTTGACCCACTGTTTGCAAGTGCTAAGAAAGTTCCTCTTCTGTCCAAGCTGTCTCAACAAGAATTTCTTGAAGGCTATATGGCATTCCAGGGTCAAGTGTTGGAGATGTTACGTGAAATGAAGCCGGTTGATGTCGTCTAAGTTCTGCTAAGATTGCATGAACAACACCTTAACTTTGTGGAACAATCTGTTTCAGCATTGTGCATTCCACCTTCCAGTGCTGACAGCGAAAGAGCATTTTCAGCATATGGCCATATTCTTTCAATTTTGAGAACATATTTGACTCCACAAAATCTTGCAGTTCTATTTGAACAGTATTTTAGCAGCAAGTGTAAAATGTTAATATGTAATATTATGTCATTTTAGGTATGTGTTATAAAGGGTTTTAAATTTAGTTGAATTGTTTTAAGCATTAATCCTTAAATTTGACCTGTTATTGTTACAAGGATATATTGAGAAAGAAAGTACATTGTAAATATTTTCAATTGTATGCATTTAAAAAAAAAAATTTTTGTACTGCTGTGCTTTATTTTATTCACCGTTTTCATGAACTTTTTGCATCAATATTGGTGACCTTTATTCACCATTTTCTTTGGTCCCTACATATAAGGGTTTTAAATAATTTTTGTAATGTTCATAAATGAAAAAAAATATTAAATGAATGTCAAAGCTTTCAGGAGCCAGGAACTGGCTGCAAGGAGGCATTTGCAGTGTAAGGATAGGGCTCTGTGATAGGCTGTTGGGAGTTGAAGCTGGAGATTAGCCAGGGATTGTGCCATTGACGGCCAAGAAACATGTACATAGAGGAACTAACTGTGTCCCTAACCAAACGGCGAGATAGACGTAGGTTCGTGTGGTCTCTCATGAAATAAGATGATTTTTGAATAAGGATTCCTTCCCCAGAAGACTGACATGTGTAGAGCCCACAAGCGGGCAGTTGAGAGAGCTGTGGCATCCAGGGATTGCAAAATAGTTAAGGACTTGGTAGAATGAACACTCTGACAGCCTTGTCCACTGATTTAAACTGTTGAACTGTTAGGCATAGCTGACACGTGACTGCTTGCGAAAACACAAACATGACTATTCTGTTCTATAAAATAAATAAAAATAATTCACACTGTGAAATAATGTTCCATGTTATATGAATACGCAGTATACTAGCCATTGCTGATCATTTATTTATTCAGGCTGGGCGACATAGTATGGTCTACACACTACAACAGAATCTGTTGTATTATCTGCTTCTATTGTGTTTTAACTATTTCACTGCAGGATAAAAATTGTAACTATACCAAGATAGGGTAAAAAATAACATTTTTTTTTTGTTTTATTTTTGATTAGTTTCAAGCAGGAAAACCATGAGTACCTATTTTTAATGTTTGTTGCAATGAGAGTTTACTATTAGAATTTATTGGTTTGTGGTCATATGCCATTGCTCATGTTTTGCTGATCAAACTTGTATCGAATGACAAAGTACAAAATAAAAACGATATAACACCCACAAAAAGAAAATAATAATAATAATTATTATTATTATTATCATTTTTATTATTATTATTACAGTGGAACATCAGATATCCGTAATTATGTTATTCTGAACTTCTCTTATCCGGACATTTTTTGTGGCGCGGTAAATATTTTTTCGGTCATTTTTGGGGACTGTTATTGAGGTTAGGAATCTTAACTGGGCAGTCTATAGCACTCTGCATGGTTGAAACACTACACATAACTGTTTTTTTCTCTGCACAATATTACAACACTTCTAATTTACGTTTCAATGTATGAAATGTATAAATTCTGTAATTATTACATAAGAAATTTACTATTTTTTTGTGTGTGCTGTAAATATAACACTTTCTTTAGAGTATTGTCAGTGGGCCTCCGCCACGTGTACGTATATTGACAAAATCAATCTATCGACCAAGAATAATTTCAAGAGTATGGAAGTAAACTTGACAATAGACGTCAGCTAGTTAGCTCGGGTCACGAAATAACTAATTTTCGGGTAGAGTAAAAGTTCAACTGTTGGTTAAAAGTTGATTTTAATGTTTAACTGCATACAGAAATTGAGCCGAGATACATTTGCTTGCAGGCCTTCATCGAATCCTGGACGCGAGATTGGAAAACATGTCACGTTGCGCCCGGCAGTCGCTCTCGGCTCCCAGTCGCCGGCGCACGCGCGTACCTAGTGGGAGGAGCTATCAGGCTCGCATGGTGCACGCAGCTGACACGCATGTAGCTCGACACTTTCATGCGTTACCATCAAACCTAACATGATTTCTGTATGTACCCTAAATGTTTTGCTCGGTAACAAGTTACGGAACATTTTTTAAACATCCGTGTATTATGGTGTCTACCCCCGCTTATTGCGTAACATAGTAATTCAGTATATACTGCATTGACCAGAAAAACGTTTATAGACCTTGTTAGAATCGAGGGGAGGAGGTGGATTAAGTGTCTGTGCCATTCTATATTGCCGTCCATTTCTTTCCCTGGGTTGTATTAACTAACATTCCTGTTTTAATCTAATTTTTGGTGCTTTAACAATCAATTCTATCTGTAACTCAGTTCTTCTGTATATAAGCCAAGGTAATTTACTAAGCATGACTCTATTTACATATTCAGTAACATTATAAAAATTGACTAGAAAACTTACGTCATACTAACACTTATGTTATATGTCAATGCAACCAGCAATGTAACTACTAACAGTTTATAGCTAATTAAGACAGCTGCCACTATCAACTAAATATTTTCCTAAATTAATTACAGCAAAACTTTATTGAGGAAAAATTAGTTTCCAACCAAGAACTTGTAAATACCTGAAAATGGAATGTCGATACACTGAATTTTGCTACATGCCATTTCATAAATTGCGGTAGTTATCTCCGACATGATAACTTACAAATTACATTTCGGTACCAGAAAATGTTTCCCCATGTAGGCTACCCGTACAGTAAATATTAGTAAAGTAGTGTTGAAACATTAAATAGTTTTCATTTCTACAAATAAATTAGCTTTCGTTTCTTGTATAAAACCGTTCTATGTAAATTTTGGCTTTTACTCGATCTTTATACTAAAACTATGAAAGCTAGTAAATGTTCATTACTGTAAAAAATAGTTGTAATATATGCCCATGGTATAAATGAATTCTCTTACAAATATAAAAATGATTAAAACAATAAAAATTTTGCAGTGAGACCCCCTTTAAATTTTAATCAAAGAGGTAATATCCACTATCAGGATCTGAACTCTATTTGCTTTTGTTTACTTACTAATAAACTAACGGCTGTGACCTTAGACAACATAAGCTCATGTTATTACCTTGACGTGTTTTAAAACTGTGTAAGTCTGTTTTAAAAGAGTTAAAAACAATTTATTTTTAATTTTATGGGCATGTGGCATGTGTTATAATGTGCTTGCGTTAAGGGTGGCGCCTTCCACACGCTTCAAATGTGTCGTCGTGTGTACGTAAACAGGTTTTTTTATGGAAATATTTCACGTGTGCCCATTGTGCCAATGTACGAAAAGATCAAACATTTCAGACAAAGTCGGAATGTCAACATTAGACACCATGCTCATTTAAACACTATTTCTAAGCCCTCCAACATAATTAAGAAGAATGGCTTTTTTAGACTGCCATACTTAAAAATAACCTAACCAGGTGTTTGTGAAACTCCGATTTAGACATGAACTGGACTTTGATACAGACTTAACCAAAATACAGTAGAATCTCTATTATCCGCGATAATGCAGGGGATGAGAGAGTCGGTTAACCGAATTTCACGGTTGATTGAGTCATTAGTTTATCTTATCTGGTGCCATGACTCAGATGTGGTTATTATCAACGGGAGTTGTTGCTATCTTATCTGCTA
>PNEQ01095893.1:15685-31486 GCA_003012365.1 Medauroidea extradentata
CCTGTCAGCCCGCCGCAGCAGTCCTCTTGTATCGCCAAACACTGCTCCGAAGGTAGCCCCCTGCCGCCTCACAGTAGACTTTGACGTCACCAAGATGTCTTCACCAGTCTCTCTCCACAGGCGTAGCACCTTCCTCTAGCACTACCAATAGCGAACTCTCCTCAAATGTGCCGATTCTGTGCTTTTATACTAGCCCAGATAGTCGGGTGTTCCCCACATTACAGGGGTCTAAAAATAGATATTTCATCATGTTTCGGATGTGCTTGTAGTCACGTCGGCCGCCCTCGAAGGGTTAAGACGCAGTTGGGACAGGTATCTATGACGTAGTTTCGGCGGGATTCCCACTATGAGCCACCCGGGCTTTGAATCATCGGCCAGCCCTTAAGGTGTTACGAAACAGTCGACGACCACTGGCCTCCAGGTACATGGCACGCAACACTATACAGTGAACCCTCGATAACTCGGACTAAAAGGGGGGAGAAGCTGTCCGAGTTACGATTTGTCCGTGTTATGGGGGGGGGGGCGTCCGGGGAGGAGGGGTAATCAGTCAATCACAAGAAATGTGAGGAAACCAGTACGCTATCATTTCTACAAGCAAAATAAGCAGCAATATGTACTGCTTTGTACGTATCAATTTACAGGAGGGGGTAGTGGAGAAATTATCGCTGTAATGGGAGAACTATAAAAAAAAAAGTCAAACAACCTGGGCCGGCAGATTCTTTTTTATTTATTTTTTATGCTACTTCTGGCTGATCTTTTTTATCTGTACTAGAAGCTGGCACCAAGGAACCCTTCGACCACATAACAGTTTTCACCCCCTTCTCTCATCTGGCTGACAACAGTCTGCGCATGCGCGTGTGTGCGAGATAAGCTAGGGTGGTAGAGCGCGAGCGGAAGTAGTCAAGGTCAACCGGTACAGTCTCAACAGCAATAAAAACACCGCACGTGACCACACACAACTCATGAGATGTTTACATGAAAAATTGCTCTACATCAGCGTGTGACAGTGTCTGCAGCCATCTGCTAGTTTCCTACGAGTATTTTTTTTCTTTTTTTTTTCCCAGGTCCTCTTTGCTATAATAAGAGGTCAGGAGCAAAGTAAATCTCAGTCTACCTTTTTTTTTTTATTATTATTTTTATAGTTGAAGTCACGGCAGTGGTGCCTCCCTTCATACTATCTTACCTTGGCTGCATCGTCATAGATCAGTGACGTCTTTACACACACTTTACACTTAAAATAAAATTTCACAGATATCATCAACATTAACGGGAACTCAATAAAAGCCCATTCATTTTAACCATTTAACTCTTTCAAAAGTGAGGCCCTCTAGAATGTGCGACCCAGGGCAAAAGTCTCTTTCTGCTCCTCCGCTTTTTTATAATTTATTAAGGCCGTTTTTTTCTTTCTTTCTTTCTTTCCATATTGCGCCGGCCTCTAGCGTAGTTGGTTAGGCGCCAGTTTACGGTGCAAGAGGCCCTGGGTTCAAATCCTTGCTCTGGCATGGATGTTGTGTTCTTTCACCTCACTTCACCCTCATCGGCTCGTAAGATGTCGTTAAAGGGCCGTAAAACCCTCTCACCACCTTGCCTACATAGATGTCCGGAACAAATTGTTTTGCAATCTTGTATTTATCGCACATACCAGAACAAAATAAATTCCCCTTTAGGTGCCATTGTGACCTGTAGTTACCGTCCAATTCACTAGCATCATACTGAAATGTTTATTTATGACGCACATACGTCTATGGCTCGTGCGGTGAAGAGGGAGGAAAGATAAAGAAGCGAGGTCTGCCTGCTGAGTTGCATCTCCACTTGCGCGCTTGCTTGCTGAGTTGCATCTCTACTCGCGTGCCTCGCTAGCAACGTTTTACCACACGGAACTTGCCTGATATTTTACGGTGGGATTATTAAAGGCTACATAGTGATGAACAACTGCTTTTAAAGCTTAATACTGTTTTTAAATAAAACGTGATGGATTTAAATGAGGCAGACACAATTTTCTTATGATTTTTGACCAAAAAATAATTTAATTAAAATTAATTTTGATTTTTGAAATTCTGTCCGAGTTATCCGAAGTCCGGGACATCGAGGTCCGAGTTATCGAGGGTTCACTGTATTTATTGATTTCTGAAAAAATGAAATTTATGTCACATGTTTATGAAACCTTCTGATGTGCACAAAATAAAAAGACTACATCTTCATTATACTCTTACTTTCTTGGTAAACCCTAGTTTGTGTAGTCAGGTTCATTCGAGATGTTATGTTACATGTCTTTTTTTTTATGATTTATGTTGAGCTTGCCTTTTAAAACTGCAAAGGAGGTTCAATTATACTGTAGTTATTTATTGCCAAGCAAGCTGGTAGTCCTTGATAGTTTGAAAATCTCCGCACTTAACATTCAATAATTTTTAAAAGAATTTCTTAATTTTCGTTACATATTGTGGAATTGCTGGGTATTAGGTAGCACAATATTGTACGATTTCGGATTAAATTTTGAGTAATAATGTTAAGAAATTGTAAGTAAGAGATTTGGTCAGAAAATGTATAAAGACAATTTAATATGGTAAGCTATAAGGGGAGTACATATAAGACAGTATAGGTCGTTCGGGATAAAATGAGCACAAAAAATTTAACATCTGAAAAATATCACTAGCCGTTACTGTATATAACTCAACAATAACTATGGTTGCCTTACTGCTTGTATGGTTGGTAGCGAAATCTTGCAAAATAGTTCCGTGTATTTTCTGATTTAATGACAACAATACTGAAACAAAATCAACAGAATTCGACGTAATCATATTTTATATAATTAATGAACTATTTTTTTATCAAGCTGTATCGATTCATACTGACTGCACAATTTATCTTACATGCGTAAACATCACATGACATGTCCCGAGAGGTTATATATTTCCCGACGTCAACCGTTATGCAAGGAAAGATACGAATTGACTGAAAATAGAACTTTAGCAGAATTTTTTTGAGTGCTCACTTTATTCTGAATCACCTTTAGGGGTTTATGATTCATGGTTATATGTTTGAGTAACTCACTTGAATTAACAGTAATGAAGCAAAGAAAGCATTACCGGACAGAGGTATGAAAGGGTTCTACCTGCTGGCGAAAGTTGAAACAGTGCATATGATTGTATCAGCTCACAGCAGGTGGTGGTAATGTCAAGAGAAGGTGACACTCAACCAGAGAGCCACGGTAGTCGAGCTAACTGTGTTGGTTGTAGAAGACTGCTGGAAAAAAAAGGTTTGGTACTACCAATTTTTTCTCTTACTACATAATTTGAGTCTATTAAAGTTTACTAAAGTTCTGGCAGCTTCAAGTTTATTTTATTTTAAGGTATTAATTTAAGGATACTAATTTTCATAGTAACTTTCTTGGTTATAAGGTATGTTTGTTAGACTATACTTTTAGTATAAGTCTTTTAGGATGTCTGGTTTAGAATCTTATTTTAAGAAATGTTGCAAAATACTAAACTAATAAATTTTTCTACTAAACTCTGATGCTTGAATAAAAGATTGTATAGACTTTTGTGGCCATTGTCTACCTTGCCGTCTTGTTGGTACACATGTGTATGATACTTGGATGTTAACGATAGTATGAAAAACTTCAGGCAATTGAAGTATTAATTTTTATGTTAATACTTTTAATATTTTAGGTTTGTAAAGTGTAATTTATTAAGACAAGCATTCAATTTTAAGATATTTTAAGTTACGTTTTATTTCCTATGTATTCCTAGTTTTAAGTTATGGCTCTCCCCTTAAATCCTTGTTTAGCGTGCAAAAGTGGTAATTCCCATCAGCGCAAAAGTGGAATTTGAATAGAAGAGTAACCTGTGTTGTGATGTTGAGAGGGGCAGGAGATGCTATGTAACGTCACTCCTGACGAGGCGAAGTGTCTGGGGTGAGACGTGATGAGAAGGCACTGAGAAAAGTGTCCATTGGGTCAGTTAGTAACCCATGATTAGAGGCAAGTGATGTCATGTACCTAGGCAGAAGTGTGATCATTGAGCACTAGAAGGCTGCTAATAGTCTGCAGAAGAGGAGCACATTGTAACCCAGTGATATGGTGAAGTGTCAGGGAGATTACGATGTGTGCTGGTCGGGTGACAGAGGTACGTGGATTTGAATTCCAAGCGAAGAGCATAACAAACTCCACTTCATAATGGATGCTCAAACTGAACAGAAAAATAAGGAATGGAAAGAGAAACCAGCCATTGTTTTACTACAATGTGTTATTTTGTTTCTCCTAAAATATAGCTTTCAGTAGTTGCTTTCCTTTAAACATGTAAGTGAAGTTGTTGAGCTTGTTTGAGGACAACTTTACACAGTGCTGTCCAGCGGGGAAAGAAGGCTGAAGCAATCACTTATATGCATCCTTTTTTCCCCTTCTCACTATGTTTTGCGCTTTACCCTCCTGATTTGTTATGAAAACCATCCAAATGGTTTTCAATCTCTTCATCAACCATTTCATTCCATTTTTCATTCTACCTTTTGTGAAGTGTTCAGCCACTTCCCCATCTTGTTTAAATCTCTATAAAGTATTTTCTCTTACTTAAATTTAAATGTTTAATAACCGGGTATATGCCGTTTTCAGGATGAGTTCATCAGGTGTTCGGGATGACACAACAGGATTCAATAACCTAATAATTGGGGACATGATTAATTTAAATTCATCTTTTCAAAATTTAAATATAAAATAGTCAAAAATTTTAAAGTAGAGACATTTGTTATTTTCCTGGCTTGTTTGGTTTCAAATTGACCACAGTAAAATTTTAATTATTTTAGTTGATATAACTTTTTCTTGTATTTTAACTAATTTTTGAGTTTTGGCAATTTTAGCATATTATTAAATTTTCCTTGGTGAAGTGAGTAACTTCTTGTGATGCAAGCTTCTCCAGACTGTAGGATTTCTGGCGCCGACGTTGTGGTTGATCCCTTACTTCGTGGAATTTTCTCCATGACGTAGGTTATTGACGCACGTAGGGTATTGCGCTGCGAAAGTAGTTCCGCTGTTGTGCACCATTTGTCTCTAATTATTATATTTGTGTGGATAAATAATTTTATTTCAATATAAAAACTATAAATTCAGATCATGGAATGCTTTGTTCATGTTTTAAGTGTAATTTTGCTGGTTTTGATAAATTTTGGATACTGTTGTATCACTCCGCCGATGTGCGCTATTTGTTACCATGTCCGTTGCCGTGGTCGAGGCAGTTGGTGCCGGGTGCTGGCCCAAGGCAGTTATCAGTCGTATAGTGATGGCGGAGAAGTAGAGACATCTGCAGGTCGCGAGGGCGCAGCGGGGCTGGCCCTGGGAGCGCTGGAGAGGCTGTAGGAGGCTTTAGTGCCCCTAGAGTATTTTTTTAATTGTCTTTGTACTTTAAAAGTTATATGAATGTGGCGGGAGATACGGGGTTTGTGCCATAACTGCTATGCCATAGCATATCAATTGCTAAGTTTCAGGCAACGGACTGGTGTTTAGTATTTATTTATTTTGTTTTGTTTAATCAAATTCGGACATGGTAACGTCGGACATCTGACCGTTTTAATTGCCTTTTGGTACCAAACCGTCATTTGTAGAATCATTACGAAGAAAGAAAAAAATTTAAAAAGTAGAATTGAAAATAAACAAACAGTTGCCTTATTTCGCGAGTTTAGTTAGTGAAATCACAATAATAGTTTCCACCTCCATTTAATTGAACAAACTGAGCTATCCGGAGCATGCCAAGCCACATAACCTCAACGCTCACTACAGTGACAGCAACAAACAACAATAGACAGCAACAGAACTGGCCGCGTCACATCTTTGGCACCCGAACAGGGACAGAGGGAATCAATTACGCTCGGGGGCCCGGACCCTTAGAACAACGAGTCACGACTTCGAGGGAATAACAAACATTGGCAGCACCAGACAACGGCCAGCGACAGTCTGGAAGGTACAGTTTCACCCTAAATGCAATGGAACTCAGGTCAGTGTTGCCTAATGAACATACTTTTAGTGTGGAGGACATGCTCAAGATTGTTCTGTTTTTTTTTTTCGTAGTGTTTTAATGAGACGGTAATTTTTTTTGTTTTGGCAAACAACAAAATGTAAGGTTATGTTTGTTTGAGGTAGGCCCAAGCCTACACATATTGGTATTGGAGTGTAAATAAACATATTGGAATATCAGGATTTGGCAGGCCTGATCTAGGGCATGCTGGAGGCCCACAATAAGACTGTAGTATCAGAATTGGGTAAGTGGAATTGAAAATAAAATAGAGGAAGATAAGGAAGAGGTAAAGGGTATCATAGCGGAACAGGTACAGGTGAATCAAGCAATTTTAGAAGGAGAACCGGAAAGAGTACTAGTAGGCCTAAGGGTAGAGAAGGTAAATGAGGTGCAGAAAGTTAAAGTAGAGGTAAAAGTAATAGACGTTGAAGTTGAGGAGACTTTGGTAAAGAGAGAATGTATTAGTAATTATGATGAAGTAGAAACTAAGGAGGTTGAGTATGAGGAGTATGTATCAACGGGCAAAGGATTTAATAAAGGTGTGATCAGAGGACAGCAACTTTTTAGGCCTACCAAATGCAGCACAGCCAGTAGCTGGGTGAAAATGCAGAGATGAGAGATCGAGAGAGCCTTTTGTCAGTTCGATTAGGCATAACAAGATGATGT
This sequence comes from Medauroidea extradentata, assembly GCA_003012365.1. Taxonomy (NCBI): domain Eukaryota; kingdom Metazoa; phylum Arthropoda; class Insecta; order Phasmatodea; family Phasmatidae; genus Medauroidea; species Medauroidea extradentata. Next base: position 22,354 of record PNEQ01095893.1, read on the forward strand.
AGGAAGTGTGAGGAATGTTAAACAGTGGGGGGTGCAAGTGTGGCACCAAGGTAGTGTAAAATTTAAGTTCAAGATGAACTGGGGGGTGCAGAGAGCTAGCTGTTGGGTGCGTGTTGAGCAGAGGAAAGTGCTGTACAAGGAAGTGAGAGAGCAGGGAAGTGTTGATAAGTGGGGGGTGCAGGATTGGTTGAGAGGAAAGGTGAAGCTCAAGGGAGTTCTCAACTGTGAGAATTGGCAAGGAAAAATTGAGAGTGTGATTGTGGGACCTGTTGAAGGGCAGAGCAAGAGTGTAAACGAAAAGGGATTCATGGAGATGGAATGTTTTTTTTTGTATAATGATGGAATTGAAATAATTAATTTTGTAGTGTCCTTTTAAATCAAGATTGTTTTGTTTAGGTTATGTTTCAAGGAAGTCTGTAGAGTATAATCCTGCAAATAGTTATTTAGTCGAGAGATATTTCCAAGTAGTAGTTGTATGGAACAAAAAATCTAGCAATTTTAGGCAGTATGCCAATGATTAAAACAATTTGAACTAGTTGAGGGAATTTAAATTATATTCTATCTGTATATGCTGAAGCCTTATATGTGTAATTACATCAGTTGGTTTTGTCATATAACAGTTTCTTTTGTTTATTGGTGTTATTCTGGTGTTTGTTCTGAACGTAACTGCAGTTGTTTTTGTTGTGAAAACTTAATAATAATAATTGTGTGTTAACTTTGTTTATTATGAATAACTGTACTGGGAGCTTGCACCATGTTAGTCATAAATTGGGATTACTAATAGTTTTTTTTTTTTTTTATAAAGCAACTGTCATCAGAAATTTATATAATGAATTCTTTAAGTATATTGATGAGTTCTGGAAGAGTAGAGTTGTTGCTATGTACCAATTATGTACAGTAATTGTGAAATTTTATTCTATTTTCTCCAAATCAATTCTGAATGCCACCAGAGCTCTAGCACAATAAGAATAATAATCTAGTGAAATTGTAATAAAGTAACTTGGGTAGCTGATAATTAGGCCGATGTATTTTGGTTTTTTGATATTGATGTTTTATTTTGTTTTGATGACTGGCAGTACCTCTATGAATTAGAAATTCATCTTTGAGCCTAATATTAAATGAGTTTGAGATTGGAATTAATATTTGAGGTGTGTGTTTGAGACCAGACCCGAATTGGGTAATTTCTTAAAGTTCACATAGGCATGTACGAAGCTTACTACGTGATGTAATTTGTTTTTTTTATAGATTAGGGAACCTCGTCCTTGGTCCAAAGGGCTGTACCGTAGTTGTGTTTGTAAAATTTAGCCTCGTCGTTGTTCCAATAGGCACTATAATTGTTCAAGTTGTATTTATGGTGTTGGCCTCGTTGTCGTTCCAAAAGGCATTATAATGTTATTACTGGTGATGTACTTCGTCATTCCAAAGGGCATGACTGAAATATTTAGTTTGTGTTTTGTTGGGCAGCCTCTCCGTAAGCAGTTTAAACCTAATTGTCTTAAACAAGTGCATTTTGTCTAAGGTATTTGAAAATATTGTGTGATTTTATGAAATTGGTAAAATGATTTTATCTGAGAAACTTTTGGGTATGAATACATGTAAACAATGTTCTGTTGTACGGAAAGAAAAAACATATGTATTCAAGTTAGTGCTAATGAATTAGTTATAGTTTATGGTGGAATGAATTAAATATGTAATCATGTATTTGGAAAGCAAGTTCAGGCTCAGGGATATTTGACTGTCTACTACATGTAATAATTTCAATGTTTCTAGTTTTTTTTTCTTTGGTGGTATTTCAGTGTGAGCTATAGCAACCAATTGGGTTTGAAGTACTGCTAGAAATTTTATATGTTTGTCTTTGTTTATTACAGAAAAGAAATATTGTGTAAGTCCAACATATTGTCAATGTTTGGTCTAATGGTGATTAATGTTAAGCTCTTATGATTGTTTGCATTTACAGTACTGATTGATATATATAGTAATGCTGCTTGGTGGTGAGAGATCTTTGAGATGATGTATGTATAAATTAATATTCATTTTGTTTTCAGCTACAAAAAAAAAATCATATTAATTGGGAAAAAAGGGGGGGGGGGGGGTTGTGAAGTGTTCAGCCACTTCCCCATCTTGTTTAAATCTCTATAATTTTTCTCTAACTTAAATTTAAATTTGTAATAACAGGGTATATGCCGTTTTCAGTACGAGTTCGTAAGGTGCTCGGGATGATACAACAGGATTCAATAAGTTAGTAATTGGGGACATGATTAATTTAAATTAATCTTTTCAAAATTTAAATATAAAATAGTCAGGAATTTTAAAGTAGAGTCATTTGTTTATTTTCCTGGATTGTTTGGTTTCAAATTGACCACAGTAAAATTTTAATTATATTTGTTGATATAATTTTTTCTTGTATTTTAACTAATTTTCGAGTTTTGGCAATTTTAGTATATTACGAAATTTTCCCTGGTGAAGTGAGTAACTTCTTGTGTTGCAAGCTTGTCCAGGCTGTAGGATTTCTGGCGCCGACGTTGTGGTTCATCGCTTGCTTCATGGAATTTTCTCCATGACGTAGCTTTTTGACGCACGTAGGTCAGCCATTATGGGGGCGGGGGGTTGCTTAGGGTATTGCGCTGCGAAAGTAGTTCCGCTGTTGCACACCTTTTGTCCCCCATAATTATAATATTGTGTGGATAAATAATTTTATTTCAATGTAAAAACTATAAATTAAGATCATGGAATGCTTTGTTCATGTTTTAAGTGTAATTTTGCTGGTTTTGATAAATTTTGGATACTGTTGTATCACTCTGCCGATGTGCGCTATTTGTTACCATGTCCGTTGCCGTCGTCGAGGCAGTTGGTGCCGGGCGCTGGCCCAAGGCAGTTATCAGTCGTATAGTGATGGCAGAGAAGTAGAGACGTCTGCAAGTCGCGAGGGCGCAGCGGGGCTGGCCCTGGGAGCGCTGGAGAGGCTGTAGGAGGCTTTAGTGCCCCTAGAGTGTTTTTTCTTTGTCTTTGAACTTTAAAAGTTATATGAAGGTGGCGGCAGATACAGGGTTTGTGCCATAACTTTGGGATGGCATAGCATATCAATTGCTAAGTTTCAGGCAACGGACAGGTGTTTCGTATTTATTTCTTTTGTTTTGTTTAATCAAATTCGGGCATGGTAACGCCGGATATCTGACCGTTTTATTTGTGTTTTGTTACCAAACCATCATTTGTAGAATCATCACGAAGTAAGAAAAAAATTTAAAAAGTAGAATTGAAAATAAACAAACAGTTGTCTTATTTCGTGAGTTTAATTAGTGAAATCACAACAATAGTTACTACCTCCTTTTAATTGAACAAACTGAGCTATCTGGAGCATGCCAAGCCACATAACCTCAACGCCCACTACAGTGACAACAAACAACAATAGACAACAACAAAACTGGACGCGTCACACTTTCATCCCCTGACTTTATTATATTCCTTAAAAATAACATTTAACAATGCACTGTTGAAAATGTGATAGGAGAACGAAGGAGATAAGTTAGGAGTGGGGAATATATGCATATGATACTGGGAATCAGCCCCAATAAATTAGTTCGCCGCTAATTGTCCTAAGAGACTGATGTGTAGTGAGATAAGTTCTTATCTCATACTTGTTACACAAAACTAACTTTGCTATGTATTTACAGTGCCTTGCTCACACTACACTTAACATCCTGTAAACATATCACCCAAATTACTTGTACTTGACAAACTTAACCAAATCAATCAACATTCTTAACTTAACCCTTACTGCATTATTAAAGCATATACAATAATTTTTTACTTGCATGGGACTTCCTCTCACAGTGATATCACTTCTCATACTACCTTAGCAATGTCACGAGCCCTTTTTAAGCACACCCATTTGAAAGGGCACCATCCTTTTGGCACTTAACATATTCCACTCCCCTCAAACAAGACAGTCAATAACAATCTTCCAACCGCTACAAACTAAGGCCCTACCCTCCACACCTCTATTGCACTTTCCATTTCCCTCTCTCTCAATCCTCTCCACACATCTCACCCCTACCTGAAACAACTTACAGAGGCTACCTAAACCTAGAGCCCTGGTGTGAGCAATGCTAGAGGCACTTGAATATTTTTTCCTGGAACTTGTTGCAAAAATTGCGGTGCGCACCATACACAAGGACACACTATACACGATCATACACGGTATATATAAATATAAAAACACACACACATACATAGGGTGTCAGGTAATTTGCGGATACGGACACTATAACGGAACAGTATGGTAAAAACAAAGTACAAGTTACACTTGGGTAAAAACATGGTAGGCGCTTGGGTTTAGAGAAAAACTACAATAGCAGCCACACACATGTATTGTATTTATGAACAACATGCTACAGCATCATACAAATGCAGTGTTACTTCACAGCAGATGTCCGAAGTGCACTCCGCACACTGTAACGCCGATTTCCGCATGTTGAATGCATGCTGCAGGCACGCACAGTAGCACAGCAACGTCGACAGTCATGGTAGCTGCATGTCTCTGTACGATGATGACCTCAGCCAACTGCGGTAGATCATCTGGTGGGTACATGAGTGTTTTTAAGTTAACCCTACATGAAAAAGTACAGTGGTGTGAAGTAACTTTAGCACTGTGCAGACATACGCACCGGTAGCAAACAGAGTCCAATGAGTGTATCTCCCATGACACCACTCCACATCTTGATGCAGAATCAATGTTCGTAGCCACAAACACATTAGGCATTAGGGTTTTCAAGTGTCCAGAGATGGTTGTTGCGAGTGTTTGTAAAACCATTTGAAACAAGTTTGATCAGGTCACAGTATGCGCCTGACAGTGTCCTGATCTGCCACATTTAGTTGCACAAGCCACTGGCAGAACTGCAGCCAGCAGGGTAGATCAGCTGGTAGTAGACGCTGTGTTGCGGCATAATGGTAGGATGGTAGCCTTCATTTCATCCTACAGAATCAGATATACCGACCACCGTGACACGTACATTGCTCATGCAATATCCTGTATTCTACGCGTTGGTACCTGCTGGATGGCGGTTAGTACAGCATCCTCAAAGTCTGGTATTCGCATACGTCGGGGTCTTCCAGCATTTATGCACAGTGCTGATCCCATTTGACCTGCCTCCCAGCAGCATGCCTCTACCCGGTGGAACACGCTGGCATTAGGGTGACTGTCTGCTGGGATATAATTCCACATGCAATTGTGCTGCAGGTGTAGCTTGGCTGGCTGATGCACCTATTGCCATATCTCAGTGCTTTCCGCGTGTGTACTCCATGGTTAGTGCGGCACTATTATGCTGGGCTCTGCAACTTGTCTTACGATGGTTCATACCTTCATGCTGTAAGCAGTGTTGCCATGTCACCGCACTTGTGCCATCTGGAAATAACACACAGAACAAAGGACCTATGATGGTTGCACAAAAGAGAACTGTCTACATTTTAACTCACAACTTAAATGCGTGACAGATGATTTCGTGTTGTATGATGCTGCAGCGTACTGTCCATAAAATGCAATACTAGGGATGGGAAAATCAATTCCCCATTCTATCAATACCTACCGATTCCACCCAAATAATCAATAATCGAGAATCGGTAATAAATATAGATTCCCGCATGTAGCAAAAAAATTTGTTTAACAACATTACAAATATTGTAATTTAAAATTATTTAACGGCCCGTTGAGTGGGGTTATGACCAGAAGTACCACACAAATATATAACCCTCATATTTTCCAAAAAACAATCTAAAACTTAGGTTGCCGGGACTTACGTAAACGAAGGTTGTGTAAACAAAAAGATAATTCACGTCTCCATTTCCATAGTCAAAACACAAAACAATGGATTTTATTACATACAGTATATTTATTATAAAAAAAAACCTTCTGTATAAGCACATGCCCTGCCACGAAACGGATATTTGTTTTGCACCACGGTAAAATTTTTGGCAGCCGCTCGCTAACTTGTTTCTGGATATTGCGCAGTGATAAACAAAATGGAAACTGTCTGCTTACTGTTGGTTTTAGACAGATATTGTTTTAGGTTACCGACGCTTAGAAACATTGTGGTCATGGTGCAATACGTAATAATGGCATAAAATATTTCACCATTTTTAATATCCCGTCGACGGAAAATAAATACGGCTACATACGTTTACCGGCGCCATAATACAGAGAAATATGTATAGGGTGGTTGGTAGCAATTGTTCGAACAATTGTTTTGGTAGGTAGTAGTACGACTAACGTGAATTTTAGGTTATGTAGTGTGACGCGGCTGCGTCTGCTGTTGTTGTGATCCTGATATGTTATGTCCCTGTTCGTTGGCGCTAAAGATGTGACGCGTCCTGCGTCTGCTGTTGTTTGTTGTCTGTCTGTTGTTTTTGCTGTAGGGGGCGTTGAGGTTACGTGGCTTGGCGTGCTCCGGATAGCTCAGTTTAATTTATTTTCAAGGTTTAACAACCATCGTGATTTCACTAATAAAAACTCACTTACTCAGCCAACTGTTGATTTATTTTTGCTATAACTTTGACAGATGTTTGGATTCGGCAAGTTTCTTACAAAAAGACGGTTATTCACCAAACACAAATAAACCCGTCAGCTGTCCGGCGTTACCATGTCCGACTGACTTAACAAACAAAAACAAAGTAATTATGAAATTGCAAAAACTTAACCACTGCGGGCCCCTGCTTGACAATTACTACTACTACAACGGGCCTCCGCCCGACACCAACACGACCACAGCGGGCCACCGCCCAAGATTGACTGCCAGTCACAACTCGCGACCGCCTCGGGCCAGCGTCCGGCACCAATTGCCCTACAACTTGCAACCGCCTCGGGCCAGCGCCCGGCACCAACTGTACCCTCACGGCAATGGACATGGTAACAAAAAGCGAACCTCGGCGGAGTGATACAACAGACTCCAATTTCCCCAAAAAAGCAAAATTACACTTAAAACATACCACAAAGGATTCCAAAATTTGAATTTATAGTTTTTACATTGAAATAAAATTATTTATCCACACAAATATAATAATTGGGGACAAAAGGTGCGCAACAGTGGAACTACTTTCAAGGCGCAATACCCTAAGCAACCCCCTGTGATGGCTGACCTACGTGGGTCAATAACCTACGTCATGGAGAAAATTCCATGAAGCAAGTGACCAACCACAACGTCGGCGCCAGAAACTCTACAGCCTGGAGAAGCTTGCAACACCTGAAGTTACTTACTTCACCAGGGAAAATTTAATAATATGCTAAAATTGCCAAAACTCAAAAATTAGTTAACATACAAGAAAAGGTTATATCAACAAAAATAATTAAAATTTTATTGTGGTCAATTTGAAACCAAACAAGCCAGGAAAATACACAAACGACTCTACTTTAAATTTTTTGACTATTTTTATATTAAAATTTTGAAAAGATGAATTTAAATTAACATGTCCACAATTACTAGGTTATTGAATTCTGTTGTATCATACCAGACACCTGACAAACTCACCCTGAAAATGGCATATAGCCTGTTATGAAAGATTTACATTTAAATTTAAATAAGAAAACCAAAACACTTTATAAAGATTTAAACAAGATGGGGAAGTGGCTGAACACTTACACTTCACAGTAGGTGCGTGAAAAAAACGGTTGAACTGAACATACTGAACTGAACATACTTCACCGGACAAAACAAACAAATTTTGTTTCAGAAAGTGAACCGTCCACTTGAAAATTTGAAGAAACTAGTTTAAATTATTTTTTTTAAATTTTAATAAACGAGATTTGAATTTGTGTGAGTCGCGAGTTGCCATACGAACATGTCGAGCGAAGTGTGGAAGCACTTTGTGATTGATTCTTCAAATTCCGATTATGTGATTAGTCAAGTGTGTGACGTTAAAACTTCTCGTGGGAGCAAATCTAAAACTACTTCTAACATGAAAAAACACAAGATGGATTTACAAAACGGAAAAAAACTGCACGTTAAGTAGGCAGAAAACGATCCACACATACTTACGACTAAAACAAACTCCTGCGTCAGTTCGTGCAACGAAACTTCGTCTTCAGTTACGGCTGAAACAGTCTCCTGTGTCAGTTTCTGCCAAGAAACTTTGCCTCCAGATTTGTCTGAGCCCAGCACAAGTAGGAACGCTGAATTTATGAGCATTTTCAGAGAACCAACAACAAAACCACCTATAACCCCCAAGCCAATTAAAACTCAAGTTCAGCCTACACTGAAAAATATGATTGCCAAAACTTCCCCATTTAGGCCTGGTGATCCACACGCTAAAACTATCACTCAGCACACTGGACGAATGATCTGTTTGGACAATCAACCATTTAGTTTGGTTGAGGATCGAGGTTTTAATGACCTTGTAAAATTCTTGGAGCCTAAGTATACGATGCCATGTCGTAAACATTTCAGTGATAAAGTGGTGCCAGACTTGTACAAAGACTGTAAGGAACATGTAAAACAGAAATTGGAAGAGGCAGATTACATAAGCCTTACAACCGACACGTGACCTCCACAAACAACGATGACTATTTAAGTCTTACTGTTCATTTTGTGGACTGTGAGTTTACTTTACAGTACTTCTGCATAGAAGTAACTTCCTTCCCAGAAGTATCACACTCGGGAGAGAATGTTTGCAATTTCATCTCGCAGACATTGCACAATTAGGACATAAACACAAAAGTTGTTGCAATTGTTACAGACAATGGGGACATTAAGGGGGATTATTCCCTAAATAAATAATGTTAAAATGAACTTGAAATTATTTACTTTGTAGTAGACATAAATGACAAGTATTGAAGAAACATAATTTTTTTTAGAAAAAAATTTTTAATATATGTTTTGACACTTTTAAACGAACTTTGCATGCTAATTTTGCAGCCATTACAGCAAGAATCAGAATAAAAATTTTTATTTATTTCTGCATTCACTTGCTAGATTAAAGTACGAAAAAGTGCGTGTCACGTTCGGTTTTTAAAAACAGTTGTTTGAAACAGTTTACTGATGCATTTTACATGCTAATGTAAATGCATTTTTTCATAATTTTTTGTTATGTAATTTCAGTAGCAAATTTAGACACTATAACCAACGATTTGAAACAAAAATACTACACC
>PNEQ01095894.1:0-31285 GCA_003012365.1 Medauroidea extradentata
CTCAAGAGAATGTTGCCTGTGAACCAGAACTTACCTACTAACTCACTTGTTCTCTGTTCTACTTTGAGACTTGCTCGTGGCAACTACCATTAACTACAGTGAAGTTGATAGTTATTGGACTCTTCTGTACCTCACTATGATGATGGAATGTTACTGCTCAAGAGGATGTAGCGTGTGAACAAGAATTTACCTACTAACTCACTTGTTCTCTGTTCTACTTTGAGACTTGCAACCACGTCGGAGGACTGCAACTATGTGTGCGCAGAGACAGTTGTGTTAACTATGATTGCCTCTCATGCATGTACCTGCGTGTTCATTCCATGGTAGGCCACACTTAGCTCTCATTGATCCACGACATCTCGTGTCAGTCGATCAGGTGAATGCTATCAGATCATCACAGCCGATTTAAGTGTTTCATCGATTGGTTCTCAGCCGTACTTAATTGTCAGATCGACCTATAGCAACCGCCGTACATGTTATTATTTCAGCGTCATTACTCTTGTCCCAGGTTAAACAAAACAATTATTTGAAAAAAAAAAATGCAGTGTGCATACGATAACCAAAATAGAATGTGTGCTATAAAACCGCGATGGCGCATAGATTATGTCGAAATAAGTCGAACTCATTTCAAGAAACTACAGTAAGACGTAACTGGTATACAAGCAAGTCAAGCCTGCATGATAATGTTACCACTTACTTGACTTTAAAAAAAAATATGTTCTTCAAATTGTAGTTGCATGAACGTGTAGACATATATAAATTTATAAAAGCATCCTGTATACCAAGTGCTTCAAATTGTGAAAATTATTTTTAAATATTTCGGCAGAAAATTATCTAAGTAGTGAATTCGGAAGGCTATCTTGTTGAACGATAGGATTATGTGAATAAATAACAGAATGTATTTATGCAGTTGTGAGCATACAAATATTATATTCTACCATTCCACTAGTTTTAACCGAAGTATGAATGCCTGAAGTTTAACAACGAGCGTGTATTTTAATTTCTCAATTCACAAGACACAAGGTTAATAATCCTTATCTGACGAAGGAACTGCATAAGTCAAACAATATATCATGGTTTTTGTATTTCTTATAAGTTGCAACATTTAAGATAATGCAATTGACATGTAATAATATATAATATTCTGCTTTTGGTGTAAGACATTTCCTTAAACATAATACTGTTTGACGAAATATTTCAAATACAGTTTCGCGTATGTAATAGCTCGACTGGAAATTATATCCATGTTGTGATCAACTTCCACTGTATTCACGTAAGTAGTATAAAAAAGGGGCTCTGGGGGCAGCAGCTGGCGACTGTGACGTCGTGGCATTTTCCCTAATTATGTCATGGTGCGACGGCCATCTTGTGTCCATCTGCCATATTATGACTGTCCTCTGTCGTCTGTCATTTGTTGTTAGGAGCTGCCATCTACTTCGGGCACCCTCAGTCACCTTCGGCTCGAACTTGTAGGCACTGTTACTAGGTTCTCGAGTTGGCTACCATAGGTGCTGCTGTCTTTGTCATCTTGTGGTTCCCAAGTTGGATAAATTCTCGAGTTGGCCACCAGTTAATCTACTTGGTCGATATACATTCTATTAATCGATTATTTGATTCTTATTTCGCCTACTAGGCAGCACTAGTGTCGCACTGAATGTAGGGGTCACACGTCATGCAGCCTAGGCGGAGGTATCGCCCTTATATTTACACATTTTAATGTCTGTAAAATTTAAAAAAAATCCTTTGGTGGTTCGAAGTTCCGAACCACAGAATCTTGCATCACTTGAAACTGACCGACACGTTTAACCTTTTATTTATTTTTTTTTTTTTAGAAAAATGTTTGGTGCAGCGGCGATGCGGAAGCTTCCGCATCATCACTGCACCAACCTTTCCCCCCTTTAATGTGACTGAATTTGAGTGACCCCAGTACTTTACGTGAGACAATTTGCATAGTGACATTTTTTGAGACCCAAATATACAAACACAAATTTACACCCAGCCAGACCTGGGAAACGAACCCAGAACCCCCCCCCCCCATCCCCCGCACCAAAGCCGGCCGCTCAACCAACTGAGCCACGGGGGGGTCTGCTCCTTTTGGCTATGGAGGCATAACAGGGATACATATTTTAAATGTTGGATTCATTAAATGCAATACTTTATCTCTCGAAGTTATTATTAATTTCTTTTTCTTATGAATGTTAAGAATTTAGCGATTTTTTTGTTTACAAATGAAATATTTATTTATATTCCCATTACAGATCTATTCATATAGATATTGATTCATGGATATTGGAATTTATTTTTCCTTTTAAAATCTCAGCATACTGAACGAAATGAAATTGCCGTCTGTATTATTTTATGTGAAAAATAAATATTTGTAAAATTATATCTACTACTCGTATTTTTAATATGGTATTTTCCCATCATTTATATTGTATAAAGATATGCATAAATATCCGGGTTTTAAAAAATATGCAGAATCATCCAGCTTTTAAACGTGTTTTTCCAAAAAGTAACATTCTCAATAGTAATAAATACATTTTTGTATTATGAATCCACGTTTTACTGGTCACAACATACAACCTAGTGCCAGCCACAGGTGGCTACCTTAAGCATTGCAAATCTAGTAATTTTCCAAAATCCCTTTTTTCAAAAACCTCTGTATTGCAGTCTGCCGGGAACTTTTATTTTATAAATCTGAAATGATATTTTATGATTCACAGAGATTTATCTCCTTCATTCTAACTTAAAGAAAATATAAATGGTAGGCCACTGCTAGTTTTTCCGTGATAGTAGAAAGAACGATCAGCTGAACTCGAACATCATTATTGACCTTCTCATAGAAATGTTTCGTAATCAGGTTCTATAATATCTAAGGATTCACCCACAGGTGATGACAATTCTTAACGGCTTGTCGCTGAGAGTACATGCTAATCGCATTAACTTTAATGGTAAAAGTGATCAACCTATGTGCAGTAGTGTGTACATAACATAGCCTGGTCCTCGGCTGGTAGTATGTTGTCATCGCGATAACGTAGTAGCCTAAACTGCCCTGTCATTGTATGCAGAATTTGTGTTCGCATCCTGACTTACATATAACATGTTCACACACAGGAGATAACAACTATGCCTTCCAAACACTATGTAACTATAAGTAGTGTATCTCACTAATAATAAAATAATCAACACATTTATATAGCTTTTTATTAGACAGTAAAACTTAAATAAAAACCCGACGCAGTTCATCAACCTTTTCAAAGTCAAAAAGAAACTACATGGTGCGATGTCACCAGACATCTTGTGTGTGATGGGATGTCCAAAGCAAGCACTTTCGCACAGCATCGTCGCATGATGAAATCTGACTCTTCGTACATGCCTTCATTCATGTTTCTCGCACACACATATGTGTGTTGTCCTTTATCATCCAACCACGTGCACACAAACACTGCTACTTACCTGCAATGTATCAGGCATCAGTCAGGCCTAGTCTACCTACATGCATATTCCTGATGTACGAAAAGAAAACACAGTTCTGACAAGAACACTCTCAAAGCCCATCACATACAGCTGTGTGTAACAAATAATTGTATCATCAGATATACGATAACGTAGAAAGTAACAAATACAAACTACAGTTCTACAATATACTGTTTTTTTCATGTATAAACAAAATAGTATCATAGCTTGGCAATATTCAGGATAGTATTTTTGCTCTCACAACCCCCCCTTCCCCCTATCGTTCGTACCAATCGCAGTACCTGGATACTTCTTAGATAACGCATCAGGTATTGCATTGTTGTTCTGCACCACCAAATGCATAACAGATATCTCCTACTTATATCCCTACCAGATATATTTCCTCAGAACTCCGAAATGTGTTGGTTCTTGCTGCTTCACAGAAAGTGAAAAATACTCTATAAGTTACTCTCACGACTTTTAAGGGTGTTAAAATGGTATAAAATCATAGTGTTATATTTTCACTTTTTTCATTAACAGGTTACAACACATCTTTTTCTTTCAACTATCCTGTTGCAACTATTCCGATTTTCTTTTTAATTTACAAGACTCAACCTGACTTTTAACAAGTTACAACCTGACCTACTATATTTGTTTTAAAACATATACTATATTTTAATTATACACTATTATATCAAATGAAATTTGTAAAGGGTAATACACTACCAGAAATAACACACATACATAATCTTAGAACATAATTTATTCATCATACAGGTTACACATATATAAAACCAATATTCAGATTTGAAAATAAAATATAATGATACATCAAATGAAAGGTGTAAAATTTCTGCTAAAACATGAAGAAGTGCTCGTTTTCATGCAAATGTATGAGTATTCACAGATTCAGAAGCAACCTCACAATTAGGTACACATGTCTCTGTTGGATTGTCTGTAGCATTATCAGCACATTGCAGACTTGGTTCTAACTTGAATATAAGCTCGAATGCACTAGGACTGTAGACAGGACTCGACAGGTATCATATTGACACATGCTGCTGTACGGTGACGCCTGCGACGAGGACGAGTTGCCGGTGGTTCTAAGCCAGGTTCGCAGACACTCCCTTCAGAAGGTGCAACACATTCGCCTGTAGGCACGTTAACAGGTGTGCAGCAACGACGATAGGTTTACCAATGTCTGGCAGTATGACTCAAAGTGTCACAGGTTTCAACTGGTCGCTTTGAAATCTGCTTCATAAGGCCCGGTAGCTCACATGTAGAGAAAGATACTACTTTGATGCTCGCAGGGAGTACAGTTGATGGACACATGTGAAAGACCACACAATTTACAGAAACAGAGCACTCTAACTGCTGCTGGATCGGTTCATATGATGGAGGAAAAAGCGAAAATTTCCAGTGCTGCATGCCGCGACCATCGCAGCTCTCTGTGTAGGTGTAGTATCCACCATCCCAGAAGCAATTTTCAACACTCAAGTGACCAGGCTTGACACCAGCATAAACATTCGCAGGGTGAAAAGCATACATCTTCGGATGTCTGACGAACATCTATTCCTTCAGGTCATGTGCCTTTATCTATTTATACACCTGAGGCAATCGTTTCTACCCATACAGTGAATTATTCCTTTCGAATGTTGAGGTGCACCATTTCCACAGTAGTTGAGTGTCCCACAATGTACAGGCCCATTCACGTACACATTTATCGCACATGTGTCGTTGCCGATCATCGTACGAGCTTACGAAGTGATGGCCATCCGGATTCGACTTGAAGATCCACGATTCTATGTCTACTTTGCATAGTTCGCTCAACCATTTCTTCTGTTTAGGTCCTGCTACATAGATTGTGATATGTGAATACTGCAGTGAAGACTGCAGAGCTCATTCCTTATTTGATCATATGGAAATTTACCGTCGTCCCAGGCAAATTCATGATAATGCTTAGTCAACAATTCATTGGTTCTTTTGCTTTTCTCGTCCAGTAGTTTCCATGAGTACGTTGGACGAAAGGATTGTCTTCTGGTCCCACCATCATTTTCGTAAGTCACAGCAATTTCTTTAAACAAGAAACCATTTTGGCTCTCGAAGCCTTGTAGATTACAGTACATCTTGTTACATGTTATGTTCAAACACAACTTACCCAGCTTCATAGGAACGGTCTATTTTATATGTTCGTTGCACAAAGTTCAAGACAGGATTTTCACAACCTTGTCACGACAGTTGTAAGAGGCAAGACGGTCATGTAGTATCGGACAGAAAGTGTATGTGTTTGGTGGTATGTTTGCAAGGATCGTAATTTCGATCATGCAGTCAATTACGTTTAAATTTATTCTCTTATCTTATTTACTCACATCGAAAACCATCAGTGGGGCTCTACATTTGAAAGTTTCAGGACTCAGTATCGGTGACTGGGTGCGACTATAGTAGGCTAGCTGGAACTGGGCATACATTTGGTATGCTACTTGGAAGGAAAAGAATTTGTCCTGTATACCGACAATCAGGCTCTTAGCTGGGTTTTGGCTACGAAAAAAACCTGTTGGCAGGTTGGCTCGTTGGTTGGTGAGGCTAACGAAGTATAAATATGTAGTAAAACATATAAAGGGGGTTGAGAATTGTGTGGCGGATTGCCTTTCCAGAATGATTGATGTAGACAAGTTTTTCGTTAGTGATGAATGGATTAGAACCAGACACTGAAGGTGTCGCTATAGAACCTGATGTTGATGTAGGACATCAGGAAGATCGCGATCAGGGTGTTATCCTCGCAGAGAAATCGTCTCAAGGATTTGTAGAAGTTGCTCAGGCTGGAATTCTTCCTGCATTCCCACAAGCCTATATGTCTTTGAAAGAACACCAGAAATCTGACCCAGAATGTGAAGAAATCAGGAAAAAGATTGCATTAAAAATAGGTCTGCCTTATGAGAGTCGGAAAGGTTTATTGGGCTACGTAGATAACTCGGGAAAGTTCTATATTTTTGTTCCTGGTGCTTTGCGCCAAATGATGTTCCAATACTATCATCAATCGTATTTTGGGGGCCATTTGGGGCAAGACAAAACTTTGTCAAAAATTAAACAGGTGTTTTGGTAGCCAAAATGAAGGCTGAAGTAGCTGAATGGGTGTCTCGTTGTCAACCGTGCCAGTTGTCAAAGTCCAGAAACACTAGGGCCATGGGACAGTACTCTGCTACTGTGGGACAGTATCCCTGGGAACGAGTGTATCTCGATGTGTTTGGACCTTTGCCTCGTTCCAAAGCCGGGTATAGTTATATTTTGGTTGCCGTGGACCGTTTCTCAAAATTTGTATTTTTCTTTCCTCTTAGGAGTATAAAATCGGCTGAGATTTGTAAAATTTTGGGACTTTGTTTATTTCCTGTTTTCGGATCACCTGTGTTTTTGGTGACTGATAATGCCACTTATTTCGTCTCTACCGAAATGAAAAACTTGGCTTTCTCATGGGGTGTTAAATTAGTTCAAACATCACTGTATTACCCTAAGGCAAATCTCGTCGAACGATACAATAAAAATTTAAAAGCTGTGCTCCGGTCATTTTAGTTTGGTACCCATCGTCAGTGGGACAAAGGTTTATGTCAGTTGGCTTTGGCTTTTAATAATGTAGCAAGTGAAGCCACCAAGAAAATCCCATCTGAGATTTTTTAGGCCGTCCTGTTTTTCATCCTTTAATAAATGCTAGGAGTATGTCTTCTTTGGTTTGGGGAAATATTATTGAGAAAAATATTGAGGATGTGTGGAAAGATGTTAATGTAAATTTACAGAAACATCATTATAATTTATCAAAAAGGTTTAATGCATCTGTAAAAGCAGTTAACATTAATGTTGGTGATCAGGTAGTTGTGGAATCACACTTTTTGAGTAAGAAAATTGATGGATTTAGTTCTAAGCTTGCTCCTAAATATGTTGGACCTTTTGTAATCAATAAATTGTTAACATCTGTCACTCAGTTGTTGGAGGATGTTAAACACCCAAGAAAGTTCGGAAAAGCCCCTGTGTCTCAAATAAAATTGTTTAAAGATAATGTAGTAAAAGTTTTTTTAATCGAGTGTTACATGTTTGTAATTGTGTTTCAAATTGCATTAATACTGATCTTTTTAGTGACTTTATGAATAATTTCTGTGAGCACACATGGACCAATCAAAATTTTTTAGTAAAAATGGCTAGTTGGTTAGGGTGTCCAGGAAAACAGAGATTCTGGTTGACCTGAGGAAGTGATCATTTTTACTCTGGAGTCCGATAAAAAGCCATGTCGATTTTCCAATACACCTCAATACTGAGCCAAGAATTGTTTCTTTGCTAATGGCTGTCTGTATAGTTTGTTCCGGTGGAGTCCTGGTGTGCTGCTGAGTGATGAAGATGAAGAGACAGTTGCCTGATCAACAATGGTTCCTTGACGTCATGCCTGTGCACAGCATCATCGTCGGATTTTCCACTGTGCCACCATCCTGGATGGACATGCCACGCTGGATTGACATGCCTTGCTGGATGGACGAGCCTTTGCTGGAGATGACTTTCTTGGTCCGTCAGTTTATGATGGATGGTCGTCTTGGTGATCCCTGGAGTTTTGCTGGAGATCTGCTGCCTGAACTTGGGTGAAGAGCTGTCCCTGGTATCCATCAAGATTGGAGTTCATGGACATTGATTGGTCCCCCAAGTTGTCATTAAGGAGGGGAGGATGAGATGCTTCTCGTCTTATTCAAGGAAAACTATCGTATATATCTGAACGTTTTGCTGTGCGCGGAGGGTAAAATGCACCTTACCTGGTGTTGACGACGACCTGTGCTGGTGTGTTCTCCGACGGACGGCAGGCAACTGAGCAGAGGAACGAATTGTTTGCTTGTTCACGTCATCGGGGATGACGTCATCGAAGAGGCTTGACGATAAGAATATTGGATTCGCAAGTTGGCACTCATGTTGACTATTGTAAAAAGCACTACTTAAAAGTATATAGCTCTGCAAGCGTATAGATGGTGCTGGCAGGACTGTTGTAATGATGTAATTGTGTCTGAACTGTGATTGGTTACTATTTTTAATAAATAGCAGAGTTTTGGACATGAAAAGAGAGAAGGGAGGAGACTCTGGTAGAGAGACTCTCGGACTCGGAGGCTATGGACTTAATGCAGAGAGAGGAGACTAAGTTTCAGAATCGTTTTCCTGTGACATTAAGGTGTAATGAACGACAGTGATGCTGGTGTAGACACATCACAGCACAGTTCAAGTGTTGACTCTGGCAGTCGAACCTTAGTAAGCTGTAGACCAGTGTACTGCTGCGGGAACTTAAGTAACTCTTCATCTGCGGCTTGGGACGCAGCCAGGGCCTGGTAGTCCAACATTGTGACCACTTCTACCCACAACAAGATATCTGCGACAGTGTTGTCTGAGCCTGAGAAGTGTCGTATGTCCGTGGTGAACTGACTTATGTAATCGTGGTGGCGTGCACGGCGAGGTGAACACTTGTCAGGGTTTTCAGCAAAGGTATAGATGAGCGGCTTGTGGCCAGTGAAAATAGCGAAGTCACGGCCTTCCATCATATGGCGAAACTGTTGTATCCTGAGGTAGAATGCTAGGAGTTCCCTGTCGTTAGCACCATGATTTCGTTGAGCCGGGTTCAGTTTCTTCAGAAAGAATACCAACGGATGCCAAGCTTCTTGAACCTACTGTTGCAGTACTGCCCCGACTGCGAAGTCAGAGGCATCAGACATGACAGCCAGTTGGGCTTCTGGTACTGGATGGGCCAGCAGTGCGGCAGATACGAGTCTATTCTTACAGCCGTCAAATGCTTTGTCGCTCCTTGGGGTCCCTTTATGTCTCCTCTTAGGAATTGTTGCAAGGGGTTTGGACTTCAGCAGCCTTAGGGATGAATCACGTGTGGTAATTTAGCATATCAGTGAACTGGTGCAACTGCCTCGCTGTACAGGGTTTGGTGAAAATGCATATGGCATCCACCATCTCTTTCAGTGGCTTGCTGCCATCTGATGAAATACTATGCCCTAGAAATTTGACACAGGGTTCACCGAACACACATTTAGCCCATAGGCTGCCAGGCGTGTGAAGAGTTCATTCAGGTGTTGTTCGTGCTTGGCCTCATCGCAGGATGCTACCAGTATGTCGTCCAGGTAAGAAACACAGAAGTCCAGACCTCGGAGGACTTCATCCATGAATCTCTCGAAGATCTGAACAGCATTACATAAACCGAACGACATAAATGGAAATTCGTACAGGCCAAAAGGTGTCGTAATTACAGTTTTGCAGATGTCTTAAGGAGCAACTGAGATTTGGCTGTAGGCACATACCAGATCGATGGTAGAGAAGATGTATTTGCTATGCAGAGAGTGGGTGGAATTGGGTACCTGTCAGTTATAGTATGAGCATTCAGCGCCCTGCAGTCTCCTCAGGGACACCATTACTCGTCTTTCTTCGGGACCTCATGCAGGGGCGACGACCAGGGACTGTCGGATGGTCGAGCTGTGTCCAATTTGAGTTTGGCGAACTGTAGCCGATCTGAGGCTAAATGGCATGGTCTACTGTGTACAGGCTGCCCTGTGGTGGTGTTGAAGTGGTGGACAGTTTTGTGGGTTACATGCTGCAGCATAACAAGTGGTCTGGTGAGGCATGTATGTTTCGAGAGAATATTAGGATACTTTAACGGCTGGTTGAAATCCCGGGTGCTACTGATGTCACATTTAACTTAAGTGCCTTCTGTGGTGAGGGAAGTCATACTGTGCACTATGAAATGGTCCCTGACATCGACCAAGAGGCCATAATGGTGAGGGAAGTCTGCACCGAGAATAGGTTAATTGACATCGGCCACCACGAAATGCCAAGCTAGATTTCTCCTCAGTCCTAAATAAGTGATAATGTTACACAGCCATATGTTGCGATTGGCGAACCATTAGCAGCACCCAGGGAAAAATTCGACAGTGGGCTACTGCCAAGCAACATCGAGCATGGAAAGACACAAACTACAAACATCAGCACCAGCATTGACTAAGTACAGCACCTTGGATTAATGTTCTGTGATGAACAGGTGGCAGCTCGGAGGTTGAGAAGGGACATTGGCTGCCATCAAGTGCCCTCCTGGTCGTTTCTCGCAGAGTGCGGGCAAGGTACTGTGGATTTCCATTCCGCCTCCTCAAAGTGGCTATGATACCAACAGGTCCCTGGTAGGCCCTTGCTGAGAGAGCGTGGGCGATGTCCTCTTGAAGCGGAGCAGTCTCGGAGACTGTTGTGCTGAGTCCCGTGGGCCGTGGCCGACTCATTCTCCTGATGCAATGTCGTAGCCATTTCCCCAATTTTCTCAGACATCAGAGTGGCCACCCTGGTAAATATATCCTCGAAAAGAAGCAGCTTCTGCCACTTTTGGCCGCGAATTAGTGTCCGCAATGATGTCTGCCAAGTCGGCCAGCGAGTCCAAGTGTGAGTTCACTTGTGTGGCGAGAATGGCTTGTGTCGTTCATGGGAGGCGACCTAGCCACAATTATGGCAGAAGGTCATTGGGAATGGCAGTTCCTGCCAGAGGGTAGAGATGGCGGAGAAACTGTGAAGGCCTCCAATCACCCACTTCTTCGCGCTCCAATACTTGCCTCGTCTTCTGTTCCTGCGACACGCTCATCTGCTTAATGAGTTCACTTTTGTGTCTTTCGTACTTTCCCGCAAGTGGGAGTCGCGTGAGGATGTCCAGGACTTCGGTAGCACTTACAATCCAGGTTGACTGCTACATAGTTGAAATTAGTTTCGTCCACTGTGACACCAGCGATAGCAAACTGGCTCTCAACCTGGGCAAACCACATTTCGGTGCCGGGGACCCAAAACGGTGGAAAGCGTACAAATACGTGGTCTATGGAAACGATGGACGACAGCGGGTCCGACATGGCCGAGTTGGCTGGGATAATTCCTTAATTACCCTCGACACACTGTTAAGATGCAGCGTGTGTCGCTTCCCGGTACTTCGACGCATGTGTGCTTTGCGGTCTGGAAAGTCCTTAGACACACTACTTCCCACCACGTTGCTGCACAGAGTGGGAACCAAGCACGGCATGCTGAGCCTAGAGGCAGCATATGTACTGGCATGATGAGGGAGACAGCACGTTGGAGCGGAGACATATGAGTGCTGGTGCGAGCGAATGACGCAGTGTGGCAGGCCGGGGGAGGCGCGAGTGATGTGGCAGGTCTGCAGAACTGAAAGGAGTGGGGTGTGGCGCGAAGCTCGGGGTGACATGAAGTTTCTCCCGACAGCCAGATCACGTCGGGATCACCGCTTTGGTCACTGAGTTCCCCCTGGTGGAGGAGACCACAAAAAAGGACTGACTGGCAAGTCGAGTAATTAATAGAAAACAAATACTTAACCATTGTGTCATGTGAACAGCAGACATGTCCGCGACGACAGTCTGTTACACACTGGAGTTGACGATCGTACTGCCTTGCCGTCCGCACTGGTCGGGCTCTCGTTGTACACTGCCCAGGCTGCAGAAGGTCGGGTGCGAGTAGCCCTTATGGTGTGTCGGGGCGACTGACACTAATCCTCTGCCCGCTGGATGCCGGCGGTACCTGCCTGTGGCTTGCAGCTTGCCTCCGCGCCCCGGCAGCCTGGTGTATGCACGTGGCGCTGGACAGTGGCTGCTTGCTGCTACGGCTGTGGCTGTGCAGCTACTCTTATAATTAGGTGCTATTCACTACATGAAAAATTATGTGAATTTAAAATGAATCCTCCCAACAAATATTACCTCTCTAATAGTCTTACTACACACAAACTTATATACACTTTCGTCATTTTAGTTCAGTCGTCATGAGTAATTACAGCTTATTAGTATCACATTAACTGGCAACATGCTGTCTGGTTGTGACAATTCGTAGATTTTCCCAGCGTTATAGATTCTTGATTCGAATAAAAGCATTGGTCCAATCGTATTCGGTTGTGTAAAACCTACATTTTCACGGCAGCTAATCATGCTCTTCAGAGTGTTGGAATTACCTTGTAGTTCAAACTCGATGCCAAGAGGTAGTATTTCTCCGATGTATCTCACAATATTGTCAATTTCATAAGACCCAACAGGCAATGATACCTCTACTGTGCTCTCATCACTTATTGTGAGAAACAGACTAAAACTTATTTCATCAATATTTGGTATAGCACTGTATGTTTGAAAATTAACTAGGCCGATACACCATTCTTCCTCCAATTCCAGCGATGGAAAATGCACGGCACATACTCTGAGCTACATCCTGTCAAGGTAAGTGTTATAGACATGACTGATATCTTCCATCTTGTGCATAGTACTTTTATTCGTATGATCGAACAAGAAACAGAAGGTATAAATGTCCACAATTCCAACTATTTTAGCGACTGCTCAGTTTCGTAGTTGTATGTAAATATTACATTATTCAGGCACGATTGCAGTTCAGGTGATGGCCTTAAGTTACCAAAACAATCGCAATAATCTTCTCTTCCCTCACACTATCTGTATGCTACCCAGTGTGCCCGGGCCTCTAGTCGAGTGCAAATTGATAATCGTACACTCATCACATTTAGGTTTCGATGGTAATTTATTTCTCATGTACTCTTCTCTGAAGTTTGGTATCTTAAAGTTTCAATGCATGCTCTAGACCTTTTCCCTTGTCGATGATTTACCCTGCCTCCTCTTCCTACTGGATACACTCCTAGGTAAAGACATTGCCCGTGTTTTGAGCCCATTGCAATGGCTTCCATGTCTGTATTATGCCACTGGGCTTCAGAAAATTTTTTTTATGCTGTGTTGACTGCTCGCAAAATACCACTTGTTGCACCAATTAGACTACATAAAGCCCCTAAGGAAGGCAGGAGAAATAGCAGGAAACCTCCAGTAGACATTTTTTTCGTTTTGGCTCACTTTCTCCTTCTTTTTCTTTGTACGTAACAGAGAAGGACCAACTGATTGAAGCTTCTTCTTGGAGATTTTGCTGATCTTCAAATTTAATTCATTCTAGCTTTGCACCCTAAGCAACTATCTTATCCCCGAGCTTAGTGTCTGGGGCACTACTTATTGCTTCAGCTCTTTCTGCCAGTAACTTATCGGCCTCGTGCCGAGATTAAAAATTTTTATATTGTGTTTAGGCTACGTCAGGCCATTTGCATGCTTCATCCAGTGTGTACATACCAATTTCGTCACGTTCCAACTATTTCCTTAGCTTCGTTGCTGGACCACAAAACTGGTGACCTGGAATATGCAGCTCGAATGGAAAGTTGTTGTTCAATGTATCGGCAATGCCTTGTCCAACGTTGGTCATACTTCTTCCAGCCATAACACAAAACTGAACAATAAAGAATAAGTATTCTTCATTTATACATTATTCTTTCAGTACAATGGAGATTGTCCAACAGAACATAAATTTACTTGTACGAATCACAGGTGATGATGTTGAAACTGGCCATGACTCTCGTCATAGTGAGTTGTTGCCTAACATTGTAAGGGGTTTGCTGCGTGGTCCTTCCGGCTGTGGCAAGACGTATGTGTTGCTGAGTTTGCTCGAGGTATCAGATGGACTTAGATTCGAAAATGTTTGCCTATATTCGAATTCGCTCCATCAGCCAAAATACCAACGACTGGCTCGTGTCCTACAGATTGTAGAAGATATTGGTAATTTTCCATGCAGTGACAGAGAACAAGTTGCGCCAACGAGCGAAGCAAAGCCGAACTCTGACATTGCTTGCGAGAAACAGACTTTTATTCAAGAGTAATTTACTTGGAATTACATGTAGGTGTGGACTGTATGTACAGTACCGGTCAAAAGTTTAAGACCACCATGTAAAATCATCAAACAGCTCATAGGACCTAAAGTTTTTCGGCGATATCGATGTCAATTTTTTTGAAAATTCTTATAAGTATAAGAAAATAATCCCCACAGATACAATTTGATGCTATGCTTAGTTAAGGAGTTATGAAATTTTGAATATTTTCTTGCAACTACAATATTAGTACATTTTGCGATAAAAAAAATTGGATGGCCTATTCTATTGGCGTTATTTCGACGTTGAATTTTTTATGGTGTAGAAAAGTGTGCTTTTTATTTTGCTCAAATCGAAAAATATCCGAAAAAGTTTTGGCAGAAAAGCTAGGCACATTTATCAAAAAACATTTTTTAAGAATTTCCCTATTTTTTTTACGAAATTCAAAAATTTATAACTTTTCTGCCGAAATAGCTACCGGAACCTGCTTTCTTCATCCTTGTTGCTCATCTTCTGCTCAACAGGTGGCACTACAAGTCCCATTTTGTGTGCATGTGGTGTTTGGAGCAATTTTCAACTGTTTGCAGCTCTGTCAAGTTACAGCAATTACTTGACCTGTGTTTGTAAACAATGGGTAAGCAAAGTTTGTCAGACAATGTTAAATGGAAATAATTGGTATGAGCAAGTGTAAAAATCCATAAACAGATAGCCCAGCTATTGAATGTAAGTAAGACGTAAATAGAATAGGCCATAAAAATTTTTTTATACCTCAAAATGTAGTAATTTTGTGGTTGCCAGAAAATATTCAAAACTTCATAACTCCTAAACTAAGCATAGCATCTAATTGTATCTGTGGGGATTATTTTCTTATACCTGTAAGAATATTCGAAAAAATGTTCATCTATATCGCGGCAAAACTTTAGGTCCTATGAGAAGTTTTATGATTTTACAAGGTGGTCTTAAACTTTTGACCAGTACTGTACTTGTGTCAAACATACCCGCACATACCCAAACAATTGCTTTGCAGCAATGTGAATTTGTTTGTGTTGTTTTGTATGCACGACCTAAATTTTCATCACGTGTATGACGATCATGTTAACACAGATATGAGTTTTGCTGCATTCAAAGACATTTGTTCTTTGTGCTTGAAAGACAAGTTTGGATTTCTAGTGTTGGCAAAAGACTGGCCTCTATATAATTGAAGGTATTGACGAGGCTACGATCAGTTTATTTTTAATCGTCGAGAATGAGTTACAGTGTACCGAAGTTGGTCAGAGCAACCTAAAGCTACGCTCTGGCAGAGACGTCGATGGTGGGTGCAATGGTGGGTGCATGGTAAACATGAATGACAGGTCTTGCGATGTAGTGGAAGAGTAACTTGAAATGTTGGAGAACACGAACACCTAGAGGATACAGCTACGAATCATTACATTCAAGAATCACAAAGTGAGATGCAAAAAGCCCTTCAGATGTTACTGGAGGAACAAAACAAACTGTTTCGAAACGACATTTCACAGTTGGGAGTAAAGATGGAAAACGTGAAAATTGAGATCGTTCGCAACTTGATGACAATGGACGAACATTCAAATGGGGTACAACGAGAGTTCACCAACAGACTCAATGTTGTGGCAGAGCGAACTGGTGATAATTTAAAACATAAAGAGAGTACAATTATACACAAAGTCAATAACTCAGCTGGCTACCAAGACTGATGTTGGACAACTAAGAGATATGTATTCAATGGTAGATTAGAGAAGCCAGTAGGACATTCAGTACTGGCCAAATATTTAAGAACATCATGTAAAATCATCAAATGGCTCATAGGACACTAAGATTTTACCGCAAAATTGATTCTAATTTTATACATATTCTTGCACATAATATAAAAAAGAATCCTCACAGCCACAATGATAGGCTATGTTTATTTGAGGAGTTATTAAGTTTAAAGATTTTCTTGCAACCACAAGATTTTTTTGCAACCACGAAATTACCACATTTTGTGTAATACAAAAACTGTTGGGTCCTTTACTGTTGATGTTACATCGACATTGAATTTTCTATTCGCTTGGAAAAGTGTGTTTGTAACTTTGGTTGAGTAATAACATTCCTAAAAAACTTCCACAGAAAAGTTGGGGACATTTATCGAAACGAAAGATTTAAAAAAAAAGTACACTTATTTACACGATATTCAAGAATTAAGACTTTACTGCCGAATGAACTAGCAGAGCCTGCTTTCTACCTGTGTGTTTTTTTTTGCTCAGCATGTGGCATTACAAGTCCCATATCGTGTGTATGCGAGGTTTGGAGCATTTTTCAACTGTTTGCAGCCCTGTCGCCTTAAAGAAATCACTTAATCTGTGTTTTAAGCAATGTGCCCAACTTTTCTGTGGAAATTTTTTCGTATTTCTTTATTCAACCACAATTTCAAGCACACATTTATAAGCGAATGGAAAATTCAACGTCGATGTAACTTCAACAATATAGGACACACACATTTTTGGGTATCGCAAAATGTATTATTTTGAGGTTGCAAGAAAATCTTTAAAACTTTGTAACTCCTAAACTAAACATAGCCTATCATTGTGGCTGCGGGCATTTTTTTATTATATGTGTAAGAATATTTAAAAATTAGAATTCAACATTGCGATAAAACTTTAGGTCCTAGGAGCCTTATACGATTCTACATGTTGGTTAAACTGTTGACAGTACTGTATTGTCGAAACTCGTGAGTAAACAATCGCACATCTGTTGCAGGTACTGTTTCTAATCAGTACAATGTCGGACACCGCAAGTGAATTACATCGTGCAATTGAGTATATTCGCTCAAAGTATTTGCTTGCTAAAGAGCCAGACTTTTGAAAGAAAAAATACAGGAAGAAACATTTAAGCCAATCACAAGCCGTCTCACTGTATTGAGAAAACCTAAAGAAGCTTCAGTAGTTGTCAAGACAAAAGTCGAAAAAACATGGAGAGTGAAGTCGATGATGGAAATGTGAAAACGTGTAAACGCAATAATGAAGCAAACAACGGTTATGCTGAAGTACTGGATATCGGCCTGGTTCACAAGAAAAAGTCGCAAAGAAGAATACTTGAGTCCGATGCACCGGTTTCTCGGTACCTAAGATCGTACACATCATGCACTAACGATACAACGTATGGTGTGTATAGAAACAATGATAAATGTTACCTAGGTGCAAAAGAAATGAAGTTCCTGCCAGATGACATTCAAATCGAAGATTATGCAACACACAGGACTCCTAGTCTGTATGAACTTTGGTTTTATAAAGATCCTAAAGATTATAGTGGCACTAATCTGCAAGAATATAAAAAATTGCTCGAGAAATCAAATGCCCATTACCAATGTTATGATCCTGGAAGTGGTGTTTATAAGGACGAAAATCATGAAAAAATAAACATTCTCTCAGACCTCTTCAGTGAACTAGCAGTGATGGCTGGAAAAGGGGTGATGAAGCTAGAAAATAACATGGCTTTTGACTATGTTTTTAGGGATAACCCGAGCGAACTTGTTGAAAGGCTGAGACTTTTGGTTGCATCGCAAAGAGCTGGGAATCGCTCGCACACAAACGAGATAGTTTCAATAATTGATGAACTTATAGAAGGTGGGTATATTCTATGAGCCGACTGGAAATCGTTAGGGAACTAAATGCAGCCGTTAGACGCAACTACCCCCATCGCAGAGTTTAACATACGGTATTAACGGCCTGTTCCAGGCAGATCTACTCGAGATGTTACCCTATACCATACTGAACAAGGGTTTCAAATACATGTTGGTGATTATCAATGTATACAGCAAATTCGCCTGGGCCAGTCCAATCAAGTCGAAGAAAGCCACTATGGAAGTAATTTTGCACGAAGGACATGTTCCCCCGAACCTACAAACTGATTTGGGAATAAAGTTTTAAAATTTTATATTCAAACATCTAATGAAGGAGTACAAAATAAACCATTATTCTAAATTTTGCAATCTCAAAGCATCTAATATTGAGGAGTTCAATAGGACTTTACTTGGAAAAGCGTGGCAATAGTTATCAGCTAATGGAACCTATAAATGGAATGACATTTTGCCTAAACTTGTTCATGAATATAACGATACAGTTCACCCAACCATCCACACGAAACCAAAAGATGAAAAAGACGACAGCTTGCTTTATACTGTGTATACCCAAACATGAAGAAGGAGGACCGCTGTACACCTAAAGCTGTTGTTGGTGACTTAGTTCGAATCTCCAAGCAAAATGAAGTATTTTAAAAAGGATTTACTTCGAACTGGAGCCCTGAACTCTTCCTTGTGACACATGTTCGAGAATGTACTGATTCGTGGGGTTTTCTCCGCAGAAGAGATCCAGCCTACAAGGTTTCTGTAATGCCCAGGCCTTGCCTGTTAAAGAATCCAGTGTATTCAGACTTAATGTATAGTGTGTTAGCTATGTGAATATTATTCTTTCGAGGCGACGAGCCTTGCCTGCGAGAGTCTACGACGCACGACCGTGCCCAGTATGTGGTGCAGCCACAGACCTCAGTTTCCCGGCACTTACATCCGTTCGTGGCCTGACATTTCCCAAGTGTTGACGACATTTCTCCTGCAGTGCGGCCACTGTGAAGGAGAGTTTTCCTGGAAGTGTAGACTTCGTCCATTCGACGAATGTGTTATCACAACACAGCCGCATATTGTGTGGGCTTGGTCCATAGCCAATCATGAGGTGTCTGCAGCGTCTTCCAATCAGTAAGCCACTCCCATTGGGATGTACCATTCCTGGAGGTAAGTTCCCCTTCCACTCACGAGATTGAGTTATATTCGCTTGCATGCCATTCCGAGAGTATCTTTGGTCTTCTGCTGTAACAGTCTACAAGGAGGAACTGCTGCTGGGACGACCTGAAGCCTGCGCCAGATGCCACGCCCTCAGTAAAGCCACCAGAGTAGAAAGTGAGATTGTTTATATATATGTTTATATATATATATATATATATATATATATATATATATATATATATATATATATATTAGTTAGCTTTGACATATGGGTCACATCAGATTCGCATTCAAGTAAGTGATAGTATTTGTAAATAGAAAGTAAATTGTTAAATAAAAAATATTAATTGCCACTCGGTTACTAGTTTTGTCAATGTTCATAAATATTTTATGTTCGTGATAACCACGACATAACAAATGGTGGTAGCTTATGGGATTATGTTCCATATGGCTACATAAGTAACCCACTCCGAAGGGTTTTAGGACTTTTGAGGATTTTACGATTTCAGGTTGTAGTTTGTTTGAGGTTTCAGTTTAATATATCGCGATCGTGTATAAAATAAATTTTGTTGTATTGAGAAACAGTGACTTAATGAAACACATTAATGATATAAATGATAACATAGAATGAATACAAACCGTGAGGTATTAATATAACTTAGCAGTGTTGTTGAATGGGATTTTGTAACATGTCCAGAAGCTTTTAGGATCGTCAGGATAACGATTGACGAGCCAAATAAAATATTTCGCGAGAGAGGTTACGCGACCGATTATAACGAGCATTGCTACTGTAGACGCTCATATCGTTTTAATGTTAAATATGTGCATGGCCCTGCCAAAAATAGAAAAAATGGCACCATTGAATGTGATGTAGACCTGGAAGACATCACACCGCGAACTTGGGTTAGGATTGAGTTTTGCCATAATTATTTAGACTCTGTGCCTCTTTTGTGGTTTATATTGCAGCAACATTAGACCACTATGCTATGTCGTTTATTGTTTAATAGGAAGGAAAGGAAGATTAAAGTAATTGATTTCACAGTAGTGTCCATTATTGTTGTTTTAATCTCAAATGAGGAAGCTCTGAAAGGCTTAGAGGTCTGCTCATATAACTTGATACAGAGATTTTTCAAGAAACATTCTTCCTTTAACTTAGCCCGAGTAGAACCTTTTCGTGAGAAGCTTAATACTTTAACAACAGGTTCAGGATTAGAAATCGCGTTTAAGGGAAAACCTAAGAGAAGTTTTCCGACACCCGCATACCGTATGTACGAGTATGATAGCTCAGCAGGTCGTGTTGTTTTAGAAGTTGAAGTACGGTTAGTTAAGAGATTTATTCCTTCCCATCGCGTATATCAGGAGTTTGAAATAGAGAGAATTGATCAGGTTGCAAGCGCTCAACCACAGCCTACTGGCTCTAGAAAAATTGAAAATAAAATAAGTGTTAGTTCTTCTCAGAGTAAGGAACGAGAAGAAGCAGTTCAAGTAGCGAAATAAAAGTTATCTGCTATTTCAGAAAGCAGTAAATCACCGTACGATATTCCGAAAACGGTTACACACGACGATCGTCGGACTTGGCTTCCGCTTTCAGAACTGAAAGACTAAGTGTGCGAGTATTGAATATAAATTTTTAGCTGCGAATTAGTGGAACATGTCTCTAAATAAAACAGATCAGAATAAGAAAGGAACAGCACAGATCCCCACATAAATGAAGGACCTATCAGTGGTCTCGCTGATTGAGAAATGGACAGGCGAAAAGGGATGCGTACCTGTGCATGAATTTATAGAGATTATAGAAAGCGCTGCCGCGTAAGGTAGATGGACAGATGAAGATATAGTAAAGTTAGTTAAAATGAAAATAAAGGGTCTAGCACACAGGTTTATCGCCACTTGTCCGTGTCTAAAGGGAGACGTAACATTTAAGGTTTTGAAAGAGGAGCTAACAGAAAGATTTCAGGAACGCCAACCCCTACAATTTCATTATTTTATGTTGAACAACGCTAAACAGAGAAGTGGTGAAAATGTTCAAGCGTTCGCAGATCGTTGTAGAAAATTTTGCGAAAAGACAGTACAAAGGGTAGAGGAGCCCGAGAGACAGGAAGTATTGAATCAAGAGGCTGAAAGACGTTTGTTAGCCGCATTTACTGACGGGTTGCAAGGTCTGTAGGTTTACAGTTAAGATATTAACTCCCCCAAACAATGGATGAAGCAGAGCATATGGCGATAGCTCTAGAAACCACAGAAGCCCACCAGGAGAGAAAATATAGGTTCAGATGATTCTAATAGGAGAAAGACAGGCTCCAGACAGTCAAGTGTGGCACGGGGAAAATAATTTAGTGGCGCTAGGAATTCCATGAGCAGAGGCTATGGAAGACCTAATTTCTCATGCTATCGTGGTTCGAATGACAGTAGTTTCAATATGAGTAGATCGGGAGTAGATTGTCCTCCCAAGAGCATGAGTACCGACAACGGACGAAGAAGCAGCAATGTTAGGTGCTTTAAATGTGGAAAATTAGGACATATGATTAGAGAGTGTAGGAGTCAAGGATCCGAAGTGTACCAGCGTCCTAAGGGGCTTGGACCTAGTCAGGGAACCGAAGTATTCTAGCGCTCTAAGGGGTCTAGACCTAATGATTCCAGTACACAGAGAAATATTAGTGACAGTAGCTACCCAAACGGGAAGCACAGGATGCCGACTCCGGGCACCACACAGTATTAATAACAGTCGTTAGGGGGAACGATACAGTAATTTCCGCCGTTGTCGAAGGCCAGTCTCACTTGTTCCTGATAGATACTGGTTCAGATATTTTGCTTGCTCGACCTAACATCAGCAAGAATATCATAGACAGATCTGAGTTGGGAGCAAAAGGTGTTACTGGAGACAGTCTCCAGATCATAGGTACCCAGAATATAGATGTGTGGGTGAATGAATAGTGTTACCCACACAAGTTCCAAATTTGTAATTTAAAATTGCCTTTTGATGGCCTGTTTGGAACAGATTTCCTCCGACGTTACGATGCCAGAATCGACTTTAAGAACAAGCTTATATATTTAAAAGACACTAATAGTAACAGCTCATGTAGTTTGTTTGTTAATCACCCTAAGAGTGACGAGGAGAAGCGAGTTGAGAAACTCGCCACTTCTAAGCTCGCCTCTTGTACGATAAATACAGACCAATACTCGGAGTCACCATTAAAAAGTAAAACGATTCTGCCACCGAGGTCGGAGATATTAGTTGAAGTCACAGTGGACGCGACAAGTGAGGATGCTTGCTTGAAAACACTGCTAATTGAAGCGGCATTGACGAATGTTCCGGGCGTTCGTGTAGCCAGGGTGTTGTGTAATGTACTTACTGTTGAGAACCTCAGTAGAGATGAGGATGATAAATAGAGCAGAGAAACGACTCAAGAGCGAGAGTTGGGACTAGGTTTAGACTCAGTGAGACGAGTCAAGTAGATGGTATGGACGACCGTATAGGTACCTATGAAAGTTGTGAATTAGGGTTGGCTATGAGGGTGGTTGACCAGGATAAAGATAACCTCTATGTTACGGGTCATAGAGATGCACCTCAGCCTATCATTTCCCATCATGAGGGTGTCAAACGAGGTGAGAGGACTCGTCGTCCTAGTGAGATGAGCACGCTAGTAGATGGTGGAGAACCGACACTTAATGGTGGGCGTGTCGAAGGGATCGTTGCCACGGTCGGTCCGAGAATAATATAGAGGAACCTCCTCTGAAAGTGTCAAAATATTATGTGAGGGCTAAAACAAAGATAATAAATGTGTCAGACGAGACACTTGCTGTGCAAAGGGGTACAGTTATAGGATATGCCACACTTGTAGATGAAACTGCTGGAGTGCTATGCGTGAGCAATTGTGTTCCCCGTAGATTCAATGACAATTGTTGTGAGACTGATTCGGATAGAGATTTGAGCGCGCCACACACAGAGCCACAGAGAAAAATCCTCACATTAGTCCCTGATGAGAAATATTGTTGTACATGTCCGCTTTCATGTTCCGAAGCTAGAGTAATTCCCTCGAGCGGAGTGAGTCGTGGTAAGAGAAATAAATGTAAAGTGTCAGGTGAGGTGGCCACAAAAAACACTGATCGTTGTTTAATCCACCATGAATACAATCGAGATAAATTAGGAGTACAGTCGAGAGAAAAGTTAGGAGAGATAGTGAATCCGAATCAGAGTAGAAACCTCGAATCCTGTGCAGGTTGTAAAAGAAAAATGTCTGATAGTGCAAGTTGTGAAAATAAAATGTCTGATAGCGAAGGTTATAAAAATAAAACATCTGAAAGTACTGCATGTTATAAAAATTGTGAAAATAATGCAGAAAGTAAGGATATAGTAAACTGTGAAAATATTGTAAATCGTGAGAGTGAAATTTATAGGAATTATGCAGACCGCAGGAATGAGCGCTATAAAAGTTATGAAAGTTGTGAAAATATTGAAAATCGCGATAACGATGGTAGTAGCGAAGAAAGCACGAAGTTTAAGCGAAAAAGTTGTAATGTTGCTGATAGCAGTCTCAAAGTAGGAGACATAAGGGCCAGTAACTTCCTCAAAAGTTTTAATAACGTAGAACCTGAGAAATATTTAAACGAGAAATATATTGTAGTACATGTCACAGTGAAGGGGCCTTAAGTAAGAAATTTAGAAGAAAGACTTCACTGTCGGTCAGTGAAATTAAAGAGATAGAGCAAATAATACGAGAAAAACTGAGACATTTAAGCAGGGAAGATTTTAATGAAATGTTTTAGTGCTAAAAGAATTTGTGCATGTGTTCCAATTGGAAAATAGTACTAATGTGGGTTGTACTAATTTACTAAAGCATAGAATAGACACAGGTGATGCCAAACCGATTAAGCAGAATCCATATAGAGTTCCACATGTGTTAAAGCCAATAGTAGAGGCTCAAGTAAAATGTATGTTAGGTAAGGGTATTATTTCAGAGAGTAAGTCTCCATGGCAGTTTCCAGTTGTCATAGTTAAACAGAGGAACAGAAATAACACGATTAAGCATAGATTTTGTGTGGATTACCGTCGGCTGAACAAAGTAACACGATTAGATATGTATCCTCTGCCTAAGATAACAGAAACATTAGATTCATTGCATGGTTCAAAGTATTTTTGATGCTGGATCTGGCAAGCGGTTATTTTCAGATAGAATTGGAGGACAGCGATCAAGAAAATACAAGTTTTGCCACTTTTACGGGAAAGTATGAATTTAACAGACTTCCATTTGGGCTATGTAATGCCCCAGCCACATTTGAAAGGCTTATGGAAAATTATGTATTAGTTGGATTGTTAGGTACACAAGAGTTAGTGTGTTTGGATGATATTATTATATTTAGCAAAACAATGAGAGAACATGCCGAACATGTACATAATATATTATTGAGACTTGAAGACGCTAACCTTAAAATACAGCCACATAAGTGTTCGTTTGCAAAAGATCGAGTAGAATACTTAGGTCATGTTGTAAGTTCAAAAGGAGTAGATCCAGACCCTAAGAACTTGAGAGCTATTAAAGAGCTTCACAGACCGAGAAATATTAGTGAAGTACGTTCTGTTGTAGGATTGTTTTCATATTATCGAAAATTTGTGCCGAATTTCGCGGAGATAGTGCGACATTTAACCAAGTTAACGAAGAAAGAGGAACCATTCCACTGGGGAGATGAACAAGAGATTGCATTTTGTACTATGAGAGATGAACTAATGTCATATAAAATTTTGGCTTATCCTGATTTTTCAGTAACTTTGATTGTCGGTACTGATGCCAATGGTTATGCTATAGGAGCAATATTATCGCAGTTACAAAACGGGCAAGAGAGACCAATCGCCTATGCGAGTAGACAATTAAATACAGCCGAGAGAAATTACAGTACAACTGAACGTGAGCTCTGTGCATTGGTGTTTGCAGTTAATTACTTAAGAGCTTATTTATATGGTAAAAGGTTTACTGTGGTTACAGACCACTCTGCATTAAGATGGTTGTTAAATTTAAAAGACCCGAGCTCGAGATTGACAAGGTGGGCTCTTAAATGGTCAGAATTTGATTATGAAGTGGTACATAAACCAGGGAAAAAGCATTCGAATGCAGATTGCCTATCACGAATGGTGAATGCAGTCAATAAGGATATTTCTATGCAGGTTCTAATAGAAACTCAAAATAATGATAAAGTATGTCAGGAGATAATAAGGGATAGAGATCAGAAAGAATTTTTCCTAGATACAAATGGTGTTTTATATAAGCAAAAGGATGATAGGATTATTATTGTTGTTCCCAAATCATTAGTTAGCGATGTGATTAAACATCATCATACTACACTATTTTCGGCACATCAGGGTACTAAGCGAACACAGTGTCTATTACAGAATTTATATTGGTGGCCAACCTAATGTAAAAATGTAGAAGAATTTATAAGTAAATGTAGAGATTGCATTATGCGTAAAAGTAATAAGTCAATAAGAGCACCACTAGGTACATTGCCAGAAGTAACAGAGCCTTTCCAGCTTGTGTCACTGGATATATTAGGTCCCTTACCGAAAAATGGACAATCAGGAAATAAATATGTTTTGACGTTCATGGATTATTTTACACGCTATTGTGAAGCGATACCAATTCCTGATCAGACTTCTAAGACAGTCGCAAAACATTCCGTACAACAGATTGTTTTGAAACATGGATGTCCCGAGAGATTGTTGACGGTCCAGGGACGTAACTTTGTATCCAGATTAATGTTAGAGACTAGTAAGTTGTTGAGAATTAGAAAGTTACAAACCACACCTTTTAGACCACAGTGTAATGGTCGTGTAGAGAGATTACATAGAACGTTAGCCGACATGATTTCCCACTTGGTAAATGAGTATGGTAGTGATTGGGAAGAATATTTACTGTACGTTGTACACGCGTATAGGACAGTACCCCACAGTTCCACAAGATTTAGTCCACGTTATTTGTTACTCGGCAAAGAGATTTAGACTGCCTCCTCTTGGTGACTTGAGTAGTCAGCCAGACGTTGCAGAGGAGGGTGTCACTGTAAGAGACCATGTCAGGATATTGAATAATAAATTAAGTGAAGCATATAGAGTTGCGAGAGAAAGAAATATGATACTTGCAGAAAAACAGAAGAAAAACTTTGATAAAAAGTCTCAGTTCCCTTCGATAAAAGAAAATGATTATTTATACTTGCATACTCATTGTGTTAAGAATGGTGTAATACCGAAGTTTCATAAATATTGGTCTGGTCTGTACTAGGTGTTGAGAAAATTAAGTAAAATTACTTACGAATTAATGTTAGACAAGAGAAAAGTTGTTGTACACTGTGATAGGTTTAAGCTAGCGAAAGATGTTGAAAATAGTTTTGAGGTTAAAAAGACACGTGTCAAGAGTAATGATGATATTCAGATGCCTAAACGTAAGGTGTGTAACAGAGATAAAAGTAATAATGAAAATGGTGAAACAGGTGACTCAAGTGAGTCAAGCGGGGAAAATATTAGAGAATGTGAAAGTGATATTGGTCCTTTATCATGCCCAACGACAGTAGATGTTGATGAAACTATAAATGATACAGATGTAGGTGAGGTTGAAGAGATACCTATAGAAAGAGATAGTGATGAGAGTCTAGACTCAGACAATGATGATAATATAGGTGATACGAGTATTTGAGAGCCCTCTAGGTATCACAGAAATAAGGTAAGCGAAACCTTAGGAGAAAATAGAAATAATTACAGATTGCACTCAAGAGTAGGGAACTCGTCTCAAGGAGAAGAAGCGGTAGATATTAATGAAAATAATTAGTTGAATTTTGTTGTAATGATATTATTGCCAATATGTTGCACATGAGAGATAGTTGAACAGATGAAAATAAATAGTTGAGATATGTTGTACGGTTATTATTGCGAAAATGTTATAAATGAAAGATAACTGATCAAGTAGGAATGTTGTTTGCATTGCAGATCACCCCGTAGGAGCCGGCATGATATTACTACAGGAGAATAATGTACTGTTGACTGGCGACAAGTGGACGATTGTGCTAGAACTTCCGGTCGATGAATTACACAGAGTTATTGAAGACTTCATGGGGCGACTTAGTTCGATTACTGGGAGAGATATTCTCATAGGATACATGCGGTAAGAAATTTGACGGATCATGATATTCCGATAAGACATTCGTTTGATGAGATTTATGTGATTGAAGAGTTAGCAGAAGAATTAAATGAGGAGATAAATCAGTTGTTGATATTACCGAGATCTTCCAAACAAGAAAAGAGAGGCTTAATAAATGTAGGAGGAGATATTTTTAAGTTTTAGTTCGGGACTATGACTAATGAAGATTATAAGCATATCCATAAGATTACTAAGGGACTAGCAGAAAGACAGGAAAACCTTATACATGTTGTAGAGCATCAGCTCACTCTTATGAATGGATTAGACACAAAGATAAGAAGCTGTGCGACAGCTATAATGATTCAAACAGATCAAATAGAGGAAAAGTTAAAAACGTTCGCTAGAAGTTTCGAAAGTAGAATGATTCACTTTGGCGAGATTTTACATCTTAATAAAATAGTTAGAGAAGTTGAATTTGTATTGCAATTGTATGAACAAGATGTTACTAAAATAAAGATGTCATTGGATATTATAGCTGCAGGTAGATTGCCATCAACTTTTCTTTTGCCTGTTAAGTTTTCGAAGATTCTTAAGGAGATAGCTCTTAAATTACCAGCCGATAAAGCATTGATCATAGGCTCAGAAGTTGAAAGTACTTATAATTATTATGAGGTTTGTAACGTACATGCACTTGCTACAGAGACAAGTATTAAATTAATAATTGAGTTTCCATTGAAATCGATGAATAGATATTTTAAAATATTCAGAGCTTATCCATTTCCAGTCTATGAGGAAAATTTGAATCGATACATACAGGTTATTCCTAGTCATCCGTATATCGCACTCTCAGAGAATAGACAGTTTTATGCATTGATGTCTGAAGCAGACTTGAACGAGTGCAAGGGAGGAAATAACGTTGTTTGTCCCGCGAATGTCCCGACTTTTTCTGTGACAGAACCACATTGTCTAGTTGATTTGATATTGGCTCTGCCAACTTATGATCCTTCGTCATGTATGAGAGAAGTTTTAGGAATAGTTTTTACACCGGTGTTTATCAGATCGGTAATTGGCGCTAGTTGGATCTATTCCGTGCCAAATAGAATTAAAATAACAAAGATTTGCCCAGATAAGGAAGGTGGTTCTAAAGTGGCTGAAGAGTGGATCTCGGCGCAGGGGATCATGTCCCAAGTAAGCAGTTGTGTTCTCCTAAGTGATGAGTTACTTGTTACCACACATTAACAAGGTATCAGTGTTCAAATACGATTTTAAGAAAGTACAGTTTCCTCAAGTACAGTCACTGCTAACTGATGAAGAAGAGCATATGATAAAGTAAACAGTCACTAAGTTTAAAATTGATTTGTCGAGTATTCATGATAACGACACAAATATAGAGATACAGTGGTTGATGTCCAAGTTACAAGTTGTCAAAAGTCAGCACATCTCTGATACACAACTTCAAAAAACCATTACAGTTGTGCTATCTATAACTGTTATTGGAGGAGTAATCGCCCTATTAATGCTTATATATCGTCGAGTTGGTTGCCAGCTATCCAGACGTCTACCAGGAGTTCCATTAAGGAGGAAACAACGAGACAGAGTCCAGCAGTCCAGGGGTGAAGAAGGAGTCGAGCTGAGGACGCCGCCTACAGCGCAGCCCAGGAATGGGATCCTCAAGGAGAGGGTCGCGTCATCTAGAGTCAACTTTGGAGAGAGAGTCGCTTCGTTATGGTCCAGCCTCAATGAGGGGGCCATAACTTCTTCATCCCGGGCCAGCCTCAAGGAGGGGGCCCAAGCCATATGCAAGGAGGGGACTCAGTCGTCACGGACCATGGAGAGGTCTACATCGTCTCGCCCCATGGAGGAGTCCATATCGTCTCGACCTAAGGAGGAATCTACGCCAGTCCAAACTGTCCCTAAGGAGGGGGCCTCATCATCAGGTACCAACAGTAAAGAAGGAGTACCAATATCTCATAGTAAAGGGAGAGACATTGAAATAACATCACGACCCAACAGTTCACAGCGATCAGAGAATAAGGTTCCGACGACGAGTTTTTCAAATACAGTGATACGTTGTTAAAAGAAAGAGAGAAACATCTCACTGTGTTGTATTAAGTTTCACAATAATCTATCCCACCAAACTATATAATGCTTTACAATTTTAACATTGAAGATTTTATGAAAGAAGGACATTTTTAAAGAAGTTTGATTCATTTAATATCTTGAGCAATGATTAATATTATTCAAAGTGTAATTTTAAAGATTTTGATAATCCAATTATTCTTGTACTAGTAAGAATGAATAACTTGCATTTACCAATGATTACAGATGTGTTCGATATTTTAAAGACTTGGTATTATATGTCAATGATGATAATCAACATGAATATTTAATTTGAGTGATGAATATAAATGGAGAGACTTGACTTAAAATTTTATGATGGATAAAGAAGTGTAACATGTGTTATATATGCCAAGGGTTATTTGTGTTTTGTTTCAGCTCTCACTCAAGATAATATCTCTCGTGAATTATTTTGTAAGTGAGGTTGACGTGGTTGCTTTATTTTGACTTTAATTGATTCTAGTATAAATTAATTTGAGATAACTTGTAGTTTATCCCACTCGTGTTAAGTTGAGGAAATTGATGAGTAGATTTTAAAGCAATCTCATTACTCGAGAAGAACGGGCTACTACAGTATGGAGGAAGAAGTAGAAGACTGCTCTACAGGAACTCTGATGATGAAATTTCATTTGTTTTGATGCCACTGTCTATTGGTGTGCGCTTATAGAGTCTTCTTGAATACATACTTAGGTTGAATTATCAAAGCATAGCTTCTTCCACATTTCTTTACTTCAGAGAAGTATAGCTTCTTTCACATTTCTTGGATTTCTTTTGTTTTCTTGAAAGATCTGTTTGTATAGATCAGATATTTTCAAAAGACGGGAGTGTTGTAATACCCAGGCCTTGCCTGTCATTGAACCCAGTGTATTCAGACTTAATGTCTTGTGTGTTAGCTATGTGAATATTATTCTTTTCGAGACGACGAGCCTTGCCTGCGAGAGTCTATGACGCACGACCGTGCCCAGTGTGTGGTGCAACCACAGACCTCAGTTTCCCGGCACTTGCATCCGTTCGTGGCCTGACATTTCCCAAGTGTTGACAACATTTCTCCTGCAGTGCGGCCACTGTGGAGGAGAGTTTTCCTGGAAGCATAGACTTCGTCTATTCGACGACTGTGTTATCACAACACAGCCGCATAGTGTGTGGGCTTGGTCCATAGCCAATCATGAGGTGTCTGCAGCGTCTTCCAACCAGTAAGCCACTCCCCTTGGGAGGTACCATTCCTGGAGGGAAGTTCCCCTTCCACTCACGAGATTGAGTTATATTCGCTTGCACGCCATTCTGAGAGTATATTTGGTCTTCTGCTGTAACAGTCTACAAGGAGGAACTGCTGCTGGGACGACCTGAAGCCTGCGCCAGATGCCACGCCTTCAGTAAAACCACCAGAGTAGAAAGTGAGATTGTTTATATATATATATATATATATATATATATATATATATATATATATATATATATATATATATATATATATATATATATATATATATATATATATATAAGTTAGCTTTGACATATGGGCCACATCAGATTCGCATTCAAGTAAGTGATAGTATTTGTAAATAGAAAGTAAAGTGTTAAATAAAAAATATTAATTGCAGCTCGGTTACTAGTTTTGTCAATGTTCGTAAATACTTTATGTTCGGGATAGCCCTGACATAATGCGTATTTTGTCCAGAAGGAACTGAGATGATGGAACGGACGATCATACATCTAGTAGTGGGGTTTTCTAACTCGCTACCATTTTTTTTTCAGGAATGCAGAGTAGAATTTTTCCTAACCTACCCTAACTACTAAGTTATGTGTGAGGCCCGGGGGAGGAGCGGGACTAAGTGCGTCTCAGGGCTGAGCCCATACGCCTACAAGGGGGAAGTTTCATGCAGAGGAGGCATGCATCGCGGCAGAGAGGGATTGGGCAGACATGGCCGCAATTGGGGCCATGTCTACCTCCCTAAGTGTACCTATAGCTAAGCCATAATCTAAGAAGAGAGAGGGAAAAACCGGCATAGTACCGTAAAAACCCTCTTGACAGAATAGGAGTGTAACCACTCAGCAGTTACATGCATTAAAAATAAAAATGGCACTGGAAAA
>PNEQ01095895.1:0-31239 GCA_003012365.1 Medauroidea extradentata
TTTTATATATATATATATATATATATATATATATATATATATATATATATATATATATATATATGTACCAAGTTTGGTAAATTTTCTAAAAAAATATTTTCTTAGATATCCGCCATTGTGAAAATATAAACTAACAATAAATGGATTACACAAGAATCAACTCAGCATGGTATGTATAGGCTGTTCACTTTAAAGTAAGCACTCAGCAGAACTTGTAATTATTTTAAAATATGTTTTATTGGGTCAATAAATGTTAACTTTTGAGAATGTTGAAACGTTTACACTGGTTTTTAGTTACATGGAAGTTTTCATATTAAAATTAGTAAATATAACGGCAAAACGGCCGAAAGAAAACTTTATGCAGTGCTCACATTATCGTGAACGGCCTATAGTATATATGTACCAAGTTTGGTGAAATTCTGAAAAATATTTGTTAAGATTTTAAATATTATACTACAAATGCGTTAATGGCCGCCATTTTTTTATAATATGAACAC
The DNA here is from genome assembly GCA_003012365.1 of Medauroidea extradentata. NCBI lineage: Eukaryota > Metazoa > Arthropoda > Insecta > Phasmatodea > Phasmatidae > Medauroidea > Medauroidea extradentata. The sequence continues at coordinate 498 of PNEQ01095895.1, forward strand.
AGATTGAACAAAGTACATAATATTCATATCAATTTTGTATGCAGTATATGTGCACTAAGTTTACGAAATTCTGAGCAATATGTCCTAAGATTTAAAAAAACTGTGCTAAAAATATTTAATTGTCGGTCATTTAGAAAATATTAATACAGGATGAACGAAATTCACAAAAGTCAGTGTAGCATATGTGAACAAATTTGGTGACATTCTTAAAAACACCTGCTAAGATATATTTTAATGTGCTCAAAATATGAAAATGTCCGCCATTTTTAAAATATCAACATAGGATGACGAAACGTCAAGCCGGCTTTGCATGTAGTATATGTGTACCAAGTCTGATGAAATTATGAAAAATACTACCTAAGATGTGCAATACTAAGCTAAAAAAATATCTCCCATTTTGAAAATATAAATACAAGACGAACGAAATTCTAAAAATTAGTCATCTTTGTATGTAGTAAATAAATTCCAATTTTGATGAAATTTCTTAATGTTATTTCGTAAGACATGTGGTACTATGAAAAAAAATAGCAATTACCACAATTTACAATACATAAACACATAACGTAAACTTTCACAAAATTCTAGTTAATTTTGTATGTTGTATACGTGTACCAAGTTTCAAAAAATTCTAAAAATATTTCCTAAAATATGTAACACTATGGTTAAAATATAAAAATTGCCTGCCATTTAAAAATATAAACACAGGATTAACGAAATACACAAAGTCAAGTCAGTTTTGTAATGTGTTTTATGAGATTTCTGAACAAAATTTAATCAGACACGTCATAATATGATAAAAATATAAAAATAGCTGCGTTAAGAAACTATGAACACAGGATAAACGAAATACACAGTAGTCAAGTCGGCGTTGTATGTAATATACAGGTACCATGTTTGGAGAAAATCATATAAATCACTTCTCGAATAAGAGAAACTATGTTAAATTACAATAATGGCCGCTATTTTGAATATATGAACACAGGATGAACGACATTTACAAAATGTTCAAGTCATTTTTATGTAGCTAGTACATGTGTTGTACCAAGCTTGGTGAAATTTTGAAAAATATGTCCTAAGATATGTGTTACTATGCTAAATGTATTAAACTACTTGCCATTTGGAAAATATGCACACAGAATGAACGAAAGACGCAAAACTGTAGTCAACTTTGTATGTAGTATGCGTGTACCATGTTTTATGAAATTCTAAAGTACGGTTCCTTAGATATTTAACTTGATTGAAAATTGTTCAAATGACCGCCATTTTGAAATTATGAACATGGGGTAAACGAAATATATAATAGTCGAGTCAGATTACAAAGTACTATACGTGTACAAAGTTTACTAAAATTCGGTCCACTAGTTGAAAGTTATTAGGAGAGGGTCACACACGCACACACCTACATAGACACACAGACAGGAAAGTGATCTCATTAGTCTACTCTTTTCTTCGGAAAGTAGTTTAAAAAGTGGCGCAGTAGCTTACATACTGTTAGATATTAGAGCAGTGACATGGCACGACTGCTCTTGATACTATGTTGTCACTGTGTGTCAGCTTATATATATATATATATATATACACACACACACACACACACACACACACACGCTTCTGTCTAGTATTTTTCGTGAGAACCTGCAGTTTTCGCGCAACATTTCTTGCTTGTGGTAATAATGGCGGACGTTGCCGTTGGCCGGCTATTTTTTGTCGGTAATGTCCGTTTTCCTCGGCTCTCCCACGCCGTCGCAGCTCCACACTATTCTCAGCACAGCCTCACCCACGCCTCCGGACAGTTGAGAATCATGTCTCGCTAGTCGAGTGCCCGGCTAAACCCTCTCCCTGACGTTGTATCATCCACATTGTGACCCTGTCACGAGGCGAGGACACGTAGCGGTTTTCATTTTTCATTTCCACATGCATTCGTCGTTTTTTCCTCAGTACGTGTTTCTTCCGTAAGTTGGATGAAATTGATTGTTAATAGTTTACGCCATTTGCCGGAATTTTTAAATGTACCTCGTTTATAAGTCAGCATAAAATTCTAACTGGTACGATCACATCAGTGAACGTAATGTTGGAGTATGCCATGATGTGGTTGAGAAGAATAGTTAGCAATGTTCATACAACGTAGCTGTTTCCAAACATGACTACATTATGTAATTAACGGCTCATATTTACACAACGAAAATTTAATTACTGTAATTCAACTTTTTAATGCTTTATGATCAACCCAGTTGGAAGGTTTTACGTTCGTACTTATTTACTTTTGCACATTATATTGTTTAAATGTAGGGGTACTGTACAAATGAAAACTTTTCTTGCAAAAACTATTATTTTTTTATTATATGTATTTGTTGGCGTATGTGTATGTATACATGTACATACATATGTGGATAAGTCGTAAATTCAATAAAGCGTTTTCCTTAGAAATCTATACGTTAGCAATAAAAATGCGTTCTTTATTTTCGTGGCACAAAACAAAACTTTTAATGTATTTACCGTACGTACTTGTTGACTGTTCTTAACAATGCGTTCTCTTAGTAGCCTAAGTAAACCTGAACGACATGTTCACTTTTTCCGTGTATATTAACAAATAGCTTAAATTGTTGTGATACATGAAATTGCACTGTGACTTTTTGGTTATATAAGCGAACGTAATTTATTTGTCATTTAATATGAAACTAATATATTGTCTATAACATCATGGCAGTGGAGCAGGTTCAATAACTGTAATATGAAATTAGTTCTTGCGACAGTAATATTTTATGCTTAGACGTTCTCGTGTCGGCAGTTATAACATAACTAGACATTTATTTATTCACCGTTTTTAATACACTTATTATTATTTATTCAGTTTGTTAAAATATTAGTTTGAAACTAAACAGTTACGTCATTTTAAGCTATTTTCGATTTTTGTTTCTAACATTTAATTTTAAATTGTACCCACAGTCAATTTTAAGATATAGTTAAAGTTGAAAACTTAAAAATCGTTTTATGAGGTAAATGTTAGCTGGAGATATTGTTTACATTTCCCACAAGTTGATGTCCTCTACACTCCTGTAAAATATAAGGAAATGTGGAAGTGCCTTAATGTAGCTCAATAGTACAAGTGGTAATAAAGTAAATGACATTAAAGAAAAAAACTAAATTATTTACTGCAATGATGTGAACTGTGATTGACCAGATAATATAAATATTAATAAGAGTATATTTGGTGATACAAATTATATTAAATAATTATCATTGCAGTTGTTAATGTTTACTAAGTACAGCAGCTGCTGTAACTTAAACGCTGGGTTGTGGATAAAAATGTTAAGAGAAATGTTTTGCGGTGCACACATTAAGAGAGCGAAATTCAAAGTAGCAGGAGGGATACATGTTCAGGCCTATATGTTGGCTATGTCATTGTCACAGCAATTGTCAATTCATTTCCGTCAAAACGCTCTGAACGAAAGGCAGATCTCCTACTCTGAGAGAGTTTAAGGGACATATTCAGGTATGGTAACACGCAGACGGTTTTTATAAAGTACACAATAAAATTTGTTTGAATGCTTTACAATTTTTTATTGGAAAATTGTATTTAAGTGAATATTAGTAACATTGCAGATAACATTTTAAAATACTTAACGTTTTTCGATTGCAAACACACATACGTATTTGTTTTAATTTATAGAAGACATAAATTCAACGAAACATGCGTGTGCGATTACAATTAGCATTGTACATTTCATTGCCGAGTGATAAAATATTTTCCTTTTTTATTTGTTTCGTTGTAAAATTTACCTTGGCTCGTAGTTTTAGTTTAACAGACAGTTTTACCGATTTAGTCGCAGAAATTTACTTCAATATTAACTAACACTTTGAAATTGTAAGTAATTATTATGCATGTCTGAAATTTTATCATTAGGTATTGAAACATTAAAATCAAATCATCTACTGTTACTCTTTCAAGCCGTTTAACATGCAATGCCATAATGTTCAATTATTTATGCCAGCTTTTAATTGAAAGAGACATACAGTACTCCCGGCAGTCTAAAGTAGCAAAACAGCCTGGTTGTATCTAACTATACAACAACATATAAAAAATGTATAACTGCAGAAGGGGAAATATCTTAACCGAAATTCTTCTGGAAAGTGGCAAGTCTCAAGCAATTGAAACCACGGAAGGTGACCAAGACATTCTCACACTCGTTCTCCTGAAATAACTATGATTTGTCGCCGTTTAAATAATACACAATATTCAGTGATGAGATTCACAATAAACATTGTGTTGGTTTCGTTGTAACAGCTTGTAGTAAGACTACACTACTTGTTTTATGTTGTTATCATCATCAATGACATCTGCCACTAGTTTTCCCTGCTGCATGCACTAGTCTTCAAACATATGAAGAACGCGAGTTATATTGTACATTAATGACTAGTTTTATATATATATATATATATATATATATATATATATATATATATATATATATATATATATATATATATATTTGTTTTACCAACCAGAGACAGAGAAATTGAACTTTTTATCGTTTTTCTTATGAGTACTGCCTGCACTGTAAATATACTTTCTCATCAACGTCCTCTACATAACTCACTTTCACTGTTATGCATATGCCTTTATTTCAACGCCTAAGTTTTTATTGCCGAGATAAGTTACCGATATAGCTGAGTACATGTAACACGCATCTATGTAAACAAACAAGAGTCCATTTATATAGAATTATTACATAACGTTCTTCATCTGCCACTGCTCGTATTGACGAGTGCCTTTTAAGAATATCGTTGCGTTGGTACACGTTGTTTTACGTAGTTTTTGTTTACATTTTAAAGTAAATTGTTACTTACAATTTTGAAGTTTTTTTTCTTTAAAAGCTATGAGCGCAGTGTTAGATATTTAACATTGGATAAGGAACAACGTAAAATAAAGTGTATTTTCAGATCAAGTAAGAGTGTCATACAGTATTTATGTCGTCGTAATCATTCACACAGAATACTTTACTGTTTCCCTAAACTGTAAGAAACAGTTAATATGAATCAAACTGTAGCATCGGTATGATGTTTATATAAGTTACTGGGTACGCAATGTTATCACTAAAATTCCATTAGACACTTTCAAATAAAAAAGTTAGAAAAAAGAAGCGAGAGATTAATCATGTAAGCGTATGATCGCTATACAAACTGTCAAATCGAAGGACATATTCGTACAAACGTATTTTATAAATCAGGATAGTATTTTATCCTTGTAAACATATAATGCTTTATGTGTTTACAGTCGGATCACATAACTGTGTTATTATCACATCATAGTAATCATTGTCCCAGTCAAATAGTGAGACGTTAGTAAAGAAAGAATTAGAAGACAAAGATCGCATCAACTTGGAACGCATTCAAGAGTGTATAGGCCTAATACTCGCAATTAACCAGTGGCTATAAATATCGTACATATTAATATTAAATAGCCGTAATATTAAATAAACATGCAATACTTATAAATACTATTACAACAAGGGGTTCATATACAAGTATCTCACTTATTATCAAATATTGCTAATTTCAAATAATTTCCAGTTACCAAGTGAGTCTGCTGCTAATAATCTCTTTCTATATACAGATATCTGGTTTCACAATCAAATGTATTCACGAGTCTACAGACGTGAAAGTAATCACAGTAGAGATGCAACACTTATATTAAGAGTTGTACATTTCTTGTATTGTTTTACAAATGTATTTGTATAAATGTTACCGAAGTATTTTATACGTAACTTTATGGTTAAAATTATGTTTACTTTGGTCACAATTTAAGCATCTAATATATAAATATGAATGGCTTTTTGTTCGTTTTTATGCGTTTCTATACCATTCATCCCATTGCGACGAAACTTGTAATAAGAGTTATGCGTGCTCCCGCAAATTTTTTTGCCTACATTTTTTGGGCCGGGGGGGGGGGGCGGCGTAGAGAACTGTTTAGAGGGACAGAACGGTGTATCCAAAAAAATTTAGTTGATGAAAAACTACTTTGGTAAGTTGTACGTGCGCTCGCTAGGGCTTTTGCGAAAATAGTACTGATTTTTGGGGAGGGGGCAAAATTGTATAGAGGGGCAGAGCGAATTACCCAAAATAAATGGATAAAAAGCTTTGAGTTGTGTGAACGCTCGCGAAACTTTCTGCCAAAAAAATGTGTTTGTACATGAGGAGTCATGGAGGGCAAACAGGGTACAAAAAAAATTAATAAAACTATTTTATTTTCCAAAGTGTTTCTTGAAATGCCGTAAATGACCCTTCAAATCAGTTTGCAACATTTAACACTTTTCAAAACCGTTTTTTTTCTTTCAGAAATATTATCATATTAAATTGTAAATCTCGCGAACAAAGTCGTGGGTACCATCTAGTGCTATATAAAACAAATATGTCTGCCTAACATACATAAATTATTATTAAATTGATACACTAATACAATATTGGCCGTATATAATTTCTGGGAAAAATGGGTGCAAAGTTCTTCTTAGTTATTTAGCGGCCATAAAAATCTTGGAAATTATTTCCAAACAAATTTATTCTTAATGAACATTATTTTGTATATTCCGTTCGCTCACAAGCATTAAAACAAACGCAGTACGCCCACTTTATATTCCGTAAAGCAAATTTAGGTCAGGTTAATTCTTCTTAAAGGACAAATTGTAATTTCCTCAAACTTACTTGGAAAGTGTCTGATGAAACGTGAACCGGATGTAGAATGTTTGAGTGCTGAGTTGTGTCTGGTGTGAGACTAGTCACACTCATCTCCGGGCGATAAATACCCGCTCTCAAATCGTCTGCTAAAAAAATAATTCCATGTTTTCTGCCATTTTCCTGTTGCTGCAATTGGCGGGAGATTCTAGGCGCTGCACGCCGATAAGAGGCTGAGTCTAGAAACTCGATGCAAGATGTTCCAGCGAGTTACCAGCTGTGTCTTTTTTATTGCCTGCTCTCGCCCATCAAACCAGAGCATCGTTTAGTGCCTTCATTACTTCTCTCCCTCCCAACCATTCCGCTTTCCTGCATTGTATTTGTTTACATGGATTTCCCGCTAATGTATCTCTTATGTCATTGTGATCTTTGCTTTATAAAAAGTGTTTCGTTGTTAAATTATGATTGCTAAGTTAGATAAGGCAACATGAAAGAATTGCCCTTACTCAGGTCGAAGTGAGAAAACTAATTCCCTATCGAAGATACTAAAACTGTGAGTTCTACAATATTAGAATACAACTACAAAATTTATAAGTTTATTTAATTGCAACATAAATATACATTTCTATAGCACGTAACCTATGTGAAATACAGGTCAATACACCATGGACTATCTCATTGCAAATCAAGGAATAGTATTCAACTTTTTAACCATAACAATGGCAATCCAGTATTCTTATATGTTTCATCGTACCCTATTGCAGTTTGAAGTAAAGCAGCATGAAATCGTTAGAAGTAATGCATTTGCGCCACAACATTACCTGATGTAAGGTGGATGTCAATATGTCCTGATAAAACAGAAGACTAGAACTGGCGACATCATGTGTGTTGTCTAATGTCTACAAACATAAAAATAAAAAAAAAAATTAAGTATGGTTTAAATTGTCAGCAAAGCAAAAAATTAGCCCGAGTATTCGGTATACAAATGACTGTGTTAACTTCATCTATTTATAAAAGTAAGTTGCAACTGTTTGTGTGCTCGTTGGTTCTTATTGAAAAGTACTGAGATCACTGCTCATTTCTTCCTTGTGATCATAGTGTGCTCTTTCATCTATGGTGACATTTGACAATACTATCGGGCTTACTTTGGAACTGCATATTTCCATTGTTGGAACGATTATGCGAACGAAACGAAGCCTTTAATATTTATCACGTTCTCAACGATGAAATCAAAATGAGAAAACATTTGCCGCCGCTGATAACGAACACAGAATTTTAAGTACTCTTTAGAACATATTACTTTATAGTTCATTTGAGTAATCGGCGTAATTAATACATACGTCAGCTCCTACAAGCGCATGCTCTTGTGTGAAACAATGTGTCTTTCTGCTGTCTTGAGAAGACATTCACTACTGTACATTTTTGGACATTTAGTTTGGTAAATGTCTGTGCATTCGAGAGAAATTTGAACATTTTTTAAGGAAACAAGGGATATTTTAAATCATTTTACAGGATTAAACTGTAACTTCTGAAGAAATGGTCGGGACTTCATCGATAGCTATTGGTTTCTACTCCTTGCACTATTTTCACTGAAGTCCCATTGTGTAACTTCTGGCGATGTAGACAGCTTCGTAATCGCACCTTTGACCTCGAAGACCCATTGTATGACTACTGGTGACATCTTCAGCTCCTGACTTTCACATATTGCACCCTTGTCTCCGAAGTCCTATTGTGTGACTACTGGCGACATCGAGGAAGACATCTTCGAGAGCAAGTACGTGAATGCAAACTATCTATTGCGACTAGGATCAGGAGATTGCGGGAGTTAAGTTTATTGCTGTATAGTGAAATGTCTGTAGTCCTGTGGAATGACTGTAAACAGCAAGCTGCTGCAAGGTACGATTGGATGAGTAAGTGATATGAATGTGCTAAGAGAACTGTAGAAGAGACTGAAGATAAGTTGTGCGAATCGCATTTATTACGTTGATAGTACATATATATTTTAATAGTGTGTTATTACGTCAGTTTTAAAGCTTAGTTGATTAAATTAGTAAGTTTGTAGTAGCAGCCATTTATAATGTTTTATTGTAATTAGGATTGTCGTGCCATAAAAAGTGATCCACTCCAAGACAAAGTAAAAATATTGTGTATCGTTGCTTACCTGACCTCTATGCCCTGCAACCATGAAATATATTTTAGAAAAATAAATACATAAATAAATGAAACCAATTAAAAAAAATGGTATTGTTAGTAATTACGAAACTAAGAAAAGTGTATTGTAGTGTGAATATTGTAATCCTATAGTAAGCATCAGGCACGCGACATGCGCCTGATATCAGAGAGGCGTTTACAGGAAACATGATGTGCTAGTTGGCCGCCTGCTGTGTTGTGTCAGTGTGCAGGATATGGTGGATGTCTCTGATAGCAGCAGCTATCTAGGCTTGCAGAGCTGCCATGTGCCAGGAGATATGTGGAGGAGCGCGATAATGTTGTCGTGCCACATTCACCAGTCACACACAATATGTCTGGGTCACGTTCACTTTTCCGCTCATTGCAAATACTCCTTGGAGAATGTGCGTAAAGGCAACGCAAGTTATTTTACTTCGTTTCTAGTTTCCTAACCTAACAATACCATCCTTTCATTAAGCGTGTTGTATTTCACGACGATTGAAAATATTCTAAGCTAACTTCAACTAACCAAAACTAATCTAAACTAATAACCACAAGGGAAGGAGATTGGAGAGAAAATGTCTGTTTTAATCGTCGAGGATGAACTAATGCTCGCGAACATCTGTGAGGAGCGGTTAAGTTAATGCGATCCAGTCGCGTGTAACAAACAGTAACAGTATATTGTGTATCCCATCCTTATAACAGCACAGTTACCTTCTAGACATATGGCGCTGCAGAAAACATATTGCTACAGGAATTCACAGATGTGCAAAGCTGCAGACAAAGGAATCACTCAAAGAAAACAAAAACAAATGTTCAGAGGGAAAGTAATAAGAGAATATAAAATAACGTCCCTAACGACAGACTTCTTCACCGAGAACTCATGTGCTAACACCAGTTCCTGAGAGACGACACTAAATTGAAAAACACGGTGAATCTGCGACTGAATTCAAGGTCAAGAAAGTAAGCCGTTAACTGAGAAAACACACTGTCAGCTGTTAGACCCGCTACGCTTCCCAAATGTCAAGAATATAAACAGAACCATCTTGGAATCGAACCCAGATGGCTGTGGTGACACGCAAGTACTCTGACAACTGCCGTGGTTTTCAAGGCTGCAAAAGAAATGTCAGAGTGGGACTGTCGTAACTATAAGTAAGATTTTACGACAAGTTTCTTGCATGTGTCTATCTATATATACATATATATACACACACTGGCTTTTACCCGTGGCTTCGCTCGCGTTGATGTCCTTAAATAAGTGTCAAAGACATTGAAAAGAAAAGTACTCACTTTGTTCGCGTATAATTTGTCCGTGGAAAAGACGCAACATGTGAACCACTTTGTAAGTTGACATAGTACGCCTCGGTTCCTCACAGTCACTCTTACGTTGACGCCTGCTAAGTATCTATGTTTCTGGACCTGCGGCCCCCAGGTTGCAGCGTCATCTAATGGAGCTATCGAAGAATAGATACGCTAAAATATTTTGTGTTCAAATATCTACGTGTACATGCTTTCATGGTGCGGGAATCAGCTGGTAGACCTATACAAATTTTCATCCCCTATTTCACCCCCTTGAAGTTTTATTTTTACGTTAAAAATTGTCTATGTCCTTCTCCAAGGTCCAATATATCTCTGTACAAATGTTCATCAAAATTGGTTAAGTGGTATAGGCGGGTAACCGTAACAAACAAACAAACTCACATCCGCCTTTATAATATTAGTAATGATTATAGATGGTGAAATTTCACGAATTCAATGTCCTGTATTTTAGAAACAAATATCCTTTTCATATTTAAGCCCGGTCTATTCGTTAATTGTCTGCTATTCCGCTTAAAGCAGCTAGCGCACAAATGGTCGGGACTTGAGTATGCATAGGATATTTGAATCTAACATGCAGGTCATTGAATTCGTGAAGTTTCACCATCTCTAGTAATTATGTACATTTATGTGTATGTATACATATGTGTATATGTATATTTCTTTGTATATATGTATGTATTAGTGTGTATATATATGTATATATTAGTGTGTATATATGTGCATTTGTATGTGTATATTTGCATATAAATGTGTATATGTATATAAATGTGTTCATGTGTGTTTATACTAGTATATAAATCTATATGTGTACGTGTGAAAATGTACATGTACGCATATATAGGCCATGTATATATACATATATGTAATGGTTAAGCATATATACGCTTATATGTGTGTGTACACGTTTGTGTGTATATATGTAATTATGCATACATGTGTATATATACGTATATGTGTACAATGATGTAGATACATTAATATATGTATGTTATGTACACACAAATGCATTAGCTAGCCTGTAAAATTTCTACGTGTTTTTGTAAGTGTCAGGATTCTTGTTAAGAATACGTCAAGTCAGTCTCGCCAAACAAATACAACCGACAGACAGGACGTAAGACCGAAATCGCCGTGACGTGTCCAATCTCCACGATCGCAGCGACATGAACACTAAATAAGCTCAAAACAGTTCAGCGGCTGCCATTGGAACTGTCTGTTTTGTCCAACCACCTCCATAAATTTGTCATTAATAATAAGATTTAGTAATTAACTCGACAATGAAGTCATTAGAGATTAGATACAGAACCAGTTTCTTATAAGAACATAAGCAAATAGGGACTTTGCCCATCGTATTTATTTGTGGAGTGATTTTGAAAAATCCCAGGAAACTGACATTAGATTCGAAATCGTATCCTCTTGAATGCGTGTCTAATGAAAACTTCTACTTCGCTTGATTAAACTGCTGCCTGTGTGACCGTATTTTGAGCGCTCGAGCCATATAATTGATTAACATTAAGAACAACACAGGACGCGCATTACACAATATTCTAGCCTCTAGGCCCAAGTTACTGAAGTATCACTCAGTCATCTCGCCGATACCTTGCTTCTAGGAGTCATTCAGAGGCGACCATGACGTAATAAACCGTAATGAAGTTTTTACACGCCTCAACCTTATAGTGACTGTAAGAGTTTTTATAATTAGTATATTACAAATATTGTAAATTATTTCTTGTAAAAATTATGTAACCTCACATAATGAAAATTTTCGGATGGCTTGAATCTTACTTTAGAATTTAGTAAATATATTTAATTGACATTAATAACCAAAATAGATAGGTTAATTTGTGTCCGAGGTCATGATGATGAGCTTGGCCCGCCATTTTGAATGACGTCATGTAGAGCACACTTGGGAAGATCGACTGGACCCCCGTCTTGTATTTGACCTAGGAATTCGCCATTGGCAGTTGACCTTTAACTGTGACCTTTGACCTTTTATTTTGACATTTGACCTTTACCTTTGATCTTGACTTTAGACTTTGAACTTTAGTCTTGATATCCGTCAACCGTCTTGTGTCCTGCTATCTTGTGTGCATACTTACTTTCTACTGCCATTTGTTTACATTACACGAGAGCCGCCATATTGGTACCGACATCTCGATTACGCTCAGGCAGCCTCAGCAACCTATGGCTTAGCCGCCGGATGTCGCCATCAGAAGTACTTCTACTTAGTTATTGGTTTGGCGACCAGGGGCGCTGCGCTCACTTGATTAATCGATTATTTAATTCTTACATTGTTTACTAGGCAGCACTGTTGTAGCTACCGTATCAGTTTACGAGTTGACTGCCAGGGGCACTGCACTCATTCGATAAATCGTTCATTTAATAATTGTGTCACATGCATGACAGTGCAAATATCATGCTGAATATGTCACATGCCAATCATCCTAGGACTAGTTATTGCCATTTTCTTTTTAAATTGTGTAACTCAAAAAATCCTTTGGCGGAGAAAGTTTCGGACTGCCAGACCTTGAGTCGTAAAACTTGTGCCTTAGTCCACTCGGCTACGGAACTATGCGCCTAAACGAGAATGTTTATGTTACATTCATTCAATATAATTCTTTATCTATTATGCATTATATCGGCTGACTTTTGTTTTACCCTCATTGCTGACTAAATATTAGTCGATATAATTGTATTATTTTAAATATTACAATATTATGGTTTTAATTACTTTCAAGTACATATTTAGGTCTACTACTAAATTTCTTCATACTTTATATTCTACAAACTTTTCCTTTCGCCCTACTTAGACATTTAGAGTATTGATTTTCGATTATTTGCAAATACGGATTGTTAAAAATAATGCATATTTGCTTTTCAAAAATTTCTATGTTTATCATCCTTATTTGCTCTTGATAATATACCAATCCACCATACCCTTTCGTTACACAATTACGTATTTCCCTTGGTGGCCAACACGATAATCTACGGGCAGCGCTCCTGGTGGCGAATTCCAGAGGCTGAGCCGAAGGTTGCCGAGTGCGCCCGAGCATGGTCAAAACGTCAGTACCAATATGGTGTCTCCTAGGTGCCAATAGCAAGATGGTGGCTACCAGGTAATATAAATAAATGGCAGTCATAAATAAGTAGGTATAAAAGATGGCAGATTGACACAAGATGATAGACCACGAAAATACTAAAGGTTAAAATCAAAGTTAAAGCTTAAATTAAAAGTAAATATCAAAGGTCAAAGGATAAAGCCTAAGGTCAAATGTCAACGCCATATCTATATATCCTCTTAAGCACGCCCGATATTATGTGATCCAAGATGGCGGGCCAAGTCCTCGCTCTCAGTCTCTTCTGCTAGGACTAACGTAACGTATCTAACATTTATTAAAATAACCGAAAGTATGGAGAAATAATTATCTTTAGCTGCGGTTTAATAAAAAGATCTGCAATCTGTGAAAAAAATGTTTTCGAATATCTTATACTATTTAGTACATAATGAGGTTCATTCTAGTTTTTTTAAAATAAATTTTTACATGAGCCTTATAAATATGCAACACTCGATAGTTAGAAAGCTTTGTGTCCACAGTGCGCGGTACTTGTATAGTTAGAGGCTGTGATTCTTGGTCACAAGAATTCTGCAACAATTTGTTTCAATGCCTTATGTGCACATCTGTTCCTCTGCTTCATGGTCGGTGATTGGTAGTTTTAAACTTCCAGCGTCTCGGGGTCCTACCCGCCTATCACGGACATGTAGTGTCGCGGTACCCGTGTTCTGGTTGGTGCAGTCAAATGAGACACGCCTCTGCCCTATTATATCCTGCCAGTAACCACGAACCAGAGTTGCAGGTGTGCACGTAAGCCATTTAAACAAGTTGTCGCAAGATTCTTTACACCAAAAATCACTGGCTCTATGTATAGTTTACGTACGGCCCACACACACACACAAGCCATTGGCGCCATATTGGTTTGATAATGTGGCTTAAACACTGTGATAATTATACTGTTTTGGGATTACTGAAATTACTGCAGAATTAGTTAGATGGAGTAAATACGATGAATTTTCTTAAAATTGCTGAAGAAATGCTGGATTTTCACTTAGAAAAGATAAAAAACTATCATGGCTGGACAACAAAACATGTAAGCGCTTACGATGGTACCTGTTTACTAATGATACACACGTGTGTGATAAATGCTTCCCACAAGCAGCAAATCTTTAAAAACTCGCATTACTTCGTTCGGAAATTAAATATTAAACCACTTGGAACCAACCCTTCAATTAGAATTATATGTAGGCCAAATTTGCAAATTTTATATTTCAATTCATTAGTTCTTGTAGAAACACAAAAATAAGTGCCGTTGTTATACATGTCTTGACGTAGTCTATGGCATAGTACTTCAGAGTAAACATTTCATGTAGGTCAGTCTGTATTCCCTCAACCACAACTGTGTTTCACGACGACTGTTCTCAAATGTAAGAAAACCCACACAACTTGAAACCCAAGCAGAGTAAGACATAATAATTCCCTTACCTAAAATGTAAGCACCCCAAGCCAGGGCCAGATATACAGGATGTTCCGGGAGTAGACGTCAATAAAGAGGCGGCTGATAGAGAGGCCCAAGACCTACCAAACAAACCAAACTTGTACAATACAATTCGCAGCCACCTAAAAGTATTGCATTTTAAAAGAAACTTCGGCTTTACTCTACCTTTAGTTTAGCATTTACTGAGTTGTGTGGGTTTTCTTTCATTTTAGAACAGTCGCCGTGAAACACAGCTGTGCCATGGGCTACGTCAAGATACGTATAAAAACAGCACTTATTTTTGTGTTTCTACAAAAACCAATGAATTTAAATATAAAATTTGCAAAATTATGTTTTTCTTATAAAGACACAAAAAATCCAATGTAGTTTCTGTACATATGTTGTAGTTCGTGGCACTGTTTTCAAGTGTCAATTATTTCATATCGGCAAATTAGTTGGCTTTCCTTTAACGCCTAAAACAGTTTTATGCTAATTTTGACTTTTAGATTTTGTTATACAAAAAGTAAGAGAGCTAATTAATTTTCACTACAGTGAAGATAGTCTCAGTGTATGTCTACAAAACAAACCATATCTCGTACAAATATAAAATCTATTCAAACAAATAAAATTTTCTGTGAACTTTCATCTGAACAGTTGAAACAGCGCATCTTACAGAGCGAGAATGTCTCATTTATGCGTTTTCGAAATGTAATTCTCCACCAAGAATCACCAGTGTTCGTAAGCGAAGGCAGATCTTTTTAACGTGAGAGAGCTGAAAAGCGAGAAAGTAAATCGGTGCAGACGAACGCTTGCAAGAAACGGCTTCAAAGAAAATATTGCGTCATTAGACTGTATCATTCCGTCGGTAATAAGGTTAAGCTGGCTCACAATTTCAGACTGACATCAGCATCGGTCTTGATTTGCTTTAATATGCTGTCCGTATATTCTTAACGCTTCTCTGTCTGTTTAGAAAGCGCGCGGATATCATGTCTGACAAAACTGTTAGCTGCTTTATCGCTAGAAATATTTACAACAGAAGTGTGTGCATTTATCTGCTAGTTAACCTCTCTCGCTTCTATTTTTTTTTTATTTAGCAATAAGGCTTCCCAAAGCTTGTATCCTAAATTAAAATAGTTAGTATACAGTCAAAAACCCTTCAATTATTTTAAAATTAAAACAATTACTTCGTTGGTAAAACATCATTTTTTATTTCAAAATGATATGTATTCTTGAATCAACCTGAAATATTAGCAAATGAAGCTTAATTACAATGCACATTAAATTTTCCTATTTTCTGGCCATGCTTGTCTATCCCTTTTTTTTTCTGTAGGTCCAAGTTGTACATTATACGTGAATCAACGAAACTAATTATTTAAAAGGTGCTATATCAATAAATTTTGTACGTGCCCAAATAACATACTGTATGTAAGCTTGTGTAATATACAGCTAATATATGAGTGTCCATTGGTAAAAACTGGTTTGGTTGAAAAAGGAGAAACAGGAGATGATCTTTGAATAAATACAAAACCGTTTTGAATTTTTAGGCTGAATCAATCTCAGCCCATAAGGCCAAACTCTTGCAATTTTGATAAAAACACTAATAATAATAATAATAATAATAATAATAATAATAATAATAATAATAATAATAATAATAATAATTCATTGTCCAACATTTTCAACCTGGATACATCCTTTAAGCTTCTAATAAGCCTGATACTTATGAAACAAAAAATAAGTTCCATTCAAACTAATTATGTGTATTTCATAAAAATATTAGAGGATTGACTGACTAAACCGATGAATCATCCATATGTCAAAAGGAGGTACTTGTATTTTTGTCAAAAATTACATGACTTGTCACCAACAATGAAAAACTGGTTGTGAAGACCAAAACTTCGAGTGTTACTCGGTTTGTATAGAAACTGATGTAGGGAAGAGAGCTATAATTTTAAGCATTTTCAGAGCTCCTTCAAGAAATGTTGGCACATTTATAAGTAAATTAGAAAGTATTCTTTTTACTATTTATAACCTGCAATACAGAAATAATACTGTGTGGAGATTTCAATGTTGATTATTTAAAACAAACTGAGAAAAATAGCTAGTTTAGACAATCTTCTAAGGACTTTCAACTTGAAACCAAAAGTCCTTTTTGCAACAAGAACTGAAGGTAGCACACAAACAGCAATGTATACAATTTTTATATGTAACCACTTAACAACATCCAGTCAATATATGCCTGTAACTTGATGCACAAGTTGTAGAAATAGCTCAGTTAAATGTGGGCACTGAAAAAGCCTACTATAAGACCATTAGACAGTTCTCAGGCGAAAATGTCAATAAATTCAAATCTGCTCTTAACACTGTGAAATGGTCACAAATGTACTATTCTACAAACGTAAATAACAAATTCACTCTTTTCTTAGTTCCATTCTCCTGCATTATGAAAACAGCTTTCCCTCAAAACAAGTTCGTATAAAAAAAGACGCGAGGAAAAATCTGTGAATGACTAAAGGATTAGAAACCTCGTGTGTTCATTAAACAGAACTTTACAAAGCCACTAGAATCAGTAACAATCCAGACATAACCGATAGGTACAGAAAATACAAAATTCTAAAAAATGTCATTAAAGAAGCGAAAGTAAAATACTTTTGCAATCTTATTGAAAATTCTGCAAATAAAAGCAAAACTACTTGGAACAATATCAAAAATGAAACATGCAAAACATCGAAGCCATTTTCAAAAATCGAACTAAGTATTGGAAACAAAACCGTTTCCGACACATAGACACTGACTTATGCTTTCAATTCTTGTTACCTGAATGTTGTTGACAATCGAACTAGCAAAACATCTCAAAATCATAATACGAACCACATAACAATATCACAGAAATCAGAATATCCCTTTATAACATATCTCTACACTTCGGCAAAAGAAATTGAGGAAATAATAAAAAGCCTAAAACCAAAGCTATCCTGTGGCTATGACGGATTAAGTGGTAAACTAATAAAAAATTTGCCTCAGAACTCAGTACTCCCTTTAAGCCACATATGTAATGCCGTATTAAATTATAGTGTATTCCCTGACCGACTCAAATGGGCACTGGTAACCCCACTCTTTAAGAAAGGAGAGAAAGCCAATGTAGCTAACTACAGACCAATATCATTGCTAACCATTTTTTTTAATTATTTAAAAACTAATATATACTAGACTTTTAACTAATTTTGAAAAAATTGTAAATTTTCTCAAAACACTATTATGGTTTCAGAAAAAAGTCTTTCGCCAATGAGGCAATATATCAGCTCATCACAAATGTACTGAATGCACTCGACAAAAAGTACCATGAATATGAATTTTTTGTGACCTTACCAAAACCTTTGGCTGTGTCAATCACGAGCTACTTCTTCGATAACTACAATTTTATGGCGTAAGAGGAAGAACTAATAAACTAATATACTCGTATCTATAAAATAGGCAACAATAAGTTTGCATTAGGGAAGACTCATATACTGTTTATTCAAAACCAGGTAAGATAAGATTTGGTGTTCCTCAAGGTTCAATTCTTGGACCTCTGTTATTCCTGGTTTACATAAATGACCTGCCTGACCACCTAAACAATAGTTCTATACCTACCTTATTTGCCGATGACATTAGCATCATAATATCAGGCAAATCAGAGGAAAAAATTAATGAAGTAGCTAACACTACATTTACAGAATTAGATACATGGTTTATAGGAAACAAATTAAACCTTAACATAGAAAAATCCCATTTCAAACGGTTTGCAACAAAAAAATAGTAATCAGCCAACGATAAATGTTCATTGCGACACTGCAGAAATCAGTAAAGCCACAGGCACACAATTATTGGGTTTATATGTTGATTGTCAACTGAATTGGTAAACACATATTGAAGATATCCTTCCAATACTGAGCTCTTTGTGTTTCGCTCTACGTAACGTAGCAGGTATACTAAACCAAGATTCAGTGTTAACTGCATACTTTGTATATTTCCACTCTGTTATGACTTATGGCATCATGTTTTGGGGTAACTTCTCTGACACAAATAATGTTTTCCGTATGCAGAAGAGAGCTGTTAGAATAATACATGGGAGAAAACAGACTGAATCCTGTTGACCACTTTTTAAAAGTTCCAAAATAATGATATATTTACTCATTGCTGACATTTATCTCCAAAAATCAGAAGTTGTTCCTCACGAATGAACGCTTTCATCAACATAACACTAGAAGTAAAAACCTTTTACACATGCTTCTTGTCAACTTGACCTTACAGCAAAAAGGACCTCCATACACTGCTTGCAAGTTGTTTAACAAACTCCCCAGAACCCTGCAAGATGCATGTTTATCGAACACAGAAATATTAAAAAAAATCCAGTAATAGCCGTTGAAGGAAGGAGGGGGGGGGTTGAACGTAGCATCTTTGTTCACCAGTTACGTGCAAACATAGAAGCCCTGATTGTTAATTGTTGCGCTTTGAACTGACCTGCTACACACGTTATATCCACCTGTCGAAAACTTTTGCCCTCTTTAGTGTGCGGTAATAGTATCCAATACGGTATAATACACATCTAGTAATGGCATTATGACAACAGAAGCGGACAAGAGTCACTCGACCGACGTACTTAATGCCTCACTAGTTTTGTTATAGCTGTGCGTGTAGTCGACTGGCAAATGGAGAACCGCTCCTATACTGAGGCTGCAAACTCGCAATTGGTTGTGTCCTCATATGTGACAGTTCGTAAGTGCTGCTTACTGTACCTACTGAATGAGAACACGACACGTGCCGGTTACATCACTCAGCTGAACGCTAGTTTCGAATATTCTGATATTGAGCTACGATCGACTGGCTTTTAAAGCGGATGTATCATTAGCGTTGCTTCCGAGTCATAGAAAGGAAGCACAATTAGCACTGAACATTTGAGATTCAGCCACCGGAAAAAATTACCATAATGTTGGGAAGGCCGATTTCACTTTTTTCACTTGTATGTCTTGCTACTATTTCAGGTAAAATATTAGTGAAAGGAATATTTTAATCTGCATTTACAGCTCAATCGCTGCATGACGTTATTAGGAATTATACTGGGTCTGAAGAAATTTGTGATAGCAGAAATGTAATATTTGAATCCTATTGGTTGTTCACTAAATAAAATATAACCTACTCCTGTGATCTTACAGTACTTGTCACTATGACGTGATTTTAAAATTAAGCATATCCTAAAATTGCTTTGTGTTCCCTTGACAGAAAAATAATAATTTCGGCTAGCTTAATATCGACATGATTTTTACTGTAGCATAGCCTACAATGTCATAATCTTACGGCCACAAAGTTGTTTGGTTCGCTGTGAACAAAACACAAGATGATGCCATACCAAGCCCATTCCTTCCACTCCTGTCATTAATTGATTATTTTTCCCGTTTTTTATCTGATGGCACAATTTCCGTTAGATTCGCTTTTTCGGTAAATTACAGGACACTAAATTTAAACTCACGTCGAGTTGACTGAACTTTGAGTACATAACCGAGTCGTGTTTTATATGTGCGTGACCCTTGCACAGATACGATAGTACTGCATTGTTTCATAATTCGAAATGAAGGAAGTTTAGAAAAACAAAACTAATTAATTGCTTTACAATTTTATATTTTGAGCTATTCACGAAACAATTAGCACTTTTCTGACCTACTTAGTTGCTGTTTTATATTCAGTAAGTTCATATAATTACACCGCTTACCAATGTAAACCGATATTGTACATACTAAAAATATTAACCAAGATATTACCTATTCTAAATTTTACGTCCGGAGACAAAACTGCAATTTGGTTTTTACAATTTCACCATTAACTGTCTAAACGATGTATACCATGCATAGTGACAGTCAGGAATGCATGTTTTGCTTTCCTTGTTAAATAATATTTTTGAACGTAATTTTAAAATACAAAACATTTACCATCGCATTCATAAAGTAAAAAGAAAAATTTACGTTTTTAATGTTTGTAAATATTTGACTGTTATACGTTACAATTTCAGTTTATTAACTAACATAGAATACAATGTTTTGTTGCCGAAATAAATTTAAATGAAATAAAATAATTTTGGTCATGGCCATATTTATGTAAATAAGTTCTGGCAGTGGTAGTAGTCTATACAAGTAACTGGTATGTATTTTTCAAGGTAGTACACTATCTATGCATGCACTTAGAATACCTGAGAAACAATTTACTTTCTTACTGTAAAACGAAAGTCTTAATCTGTCTCAGAGAGGGGCGAGGCTCGACGCTTACAGCTTGCAATCACATTCGGCAATTCTGAGTTAGTAGTATTGTAACTCAGGTTCCGGGGAAAAGCCAGAGAAGGCCGAATTCGGAGACGTCTTTCGATGGTTTTGAATCTTTCACATCATGGCATGAACATTCGCCATACTATTTAGAGTTCCATCTTTCTAATATTCGTAATCCGATTTGATTTCCGCCTAGGGTGAGTTTATTCTTTCAACTTATTATATTTGTTCCCTAGTTTCGTTATGTATTTATGTCGTTCGTTCTTTAAACTATTGCTTGATTAATTTTTAATATAGCGGTTCCCGCCCCACGGTTTCACCTGTTTGCTATGTAGAAGCAATCCAGTAACTGAGGGATGTGGTTACATTTTCCGATGTAGACGTCGCTAAATTTTGTGCTCGTCCCTTTGCTGTACCGTCATCGGTAGACCTGGGCGAGATGGAGAAGTATCCATCTATTGGCGGTGGCAAGAGTAGCCCTATGTAGTATAGCCAGGAATGTCCAGCCTATTTCTCGTCCCAGGTACTTGATTTGCACACAGCGCTAGTATTAAGTTTATTACTTTTATACGAATAAACTTTAGGTTATGATTAGATTATAACAACTGCAAAACTTAAAATTATAAAAGAAATGTTGTTAATATAAGGCACTAAAGATGTAATTTCATTAATGTAAGAATCGGGGATCCACTAGTTGAATAACTTTACTGTTGTATTTTTCAGCCATTTTTACTTTTCTTCATTTAAATGTCATGTCTACATTCACAAAATACTCAATGTGTGACTAACCTGGGAGCTGTCATGATTGGTTTACCCTTCCTGAACCTCATAGATTAGTTGGTAAAGTTTGGGGGAATTATGCAACACCCTACAGTACAATCCATTAGTAGGCTTTTTTACACACCCCATTTTTGTCGGTTTTTGTTCTTATGTCTGTCTTTTGTTATTTTTGTGTCGTCTTCCTCTCCAGTCGACTATATTCCATTTGGGAATTAATTTTGTGTTGTTTTGAATGTTTTTAACCATGTGTCGTCTTCTGGGAGATAACTACATTCCTTTCAGGAATTATATGTATGTTTTATATCTGTTGACTACAACCTACAGGCTTTTGTTCGTTTGTTTTTGTTTGGTTGTGGATTATTTCTGCAATACGGCAACATACCCGCGCAATTGCGTATGTACAAAAGGACGTTATGTTTGTGTTGCCAGACATTGAAGGAATCGTTCAAAGATCACATCAATGTCCGGTATGGACCCGGAATGTATTTTCTATAAGAAATCTAGAAAATAAAGGGCTACTTTTAGTTCTGTGCTCACAAATCTGACCAGAAAGAAGTCTCTGAAGAGCAAAGAAAAACAGGAACAAAAATTAGCAAATTTTTCATGTTCAGAAAATCGAGTGAAGCAACAAAACACAAACACTGTCGTTAATGCATCCAGCAAATTCGTGTTGAACTGCGAAAAATCAATTTTACAAAAAGGGCTGAGTTCCAGCATTGCTCCGCGCCGTGTTCCAGTCATGGATATTGTCTTCTCTGCTGAAAATGTCATAAACAAATTGCCACCTGACAACCGAGATGAATTTCGTTGGTCCGTGCGACATGCAATCACATCAGTTGGGCCACCAAAACCGAAAATTTCAACTGACTAGCTGAAAGTCAACAAAACTTTGAAAGCTGATTCAGACATTATTATCCTTCCTGCAGACAAGGGTAGTGCAACAGTCATCCTAGACAAAAACGACTGCGAGAACAAAATATCAGAACTTATCACGACAGAAAGTACACAGTTCTAGAAAAAGATCCGACAACAAAGTGTACCTAACACTGAAAAACACGAAGATCATATTTCAGACAGTACGAGAAGGACACTTACACCACAAAGTAGCAAACCACCTCACGTATATGCTTCTCTAAAATCCACAAACAGGATATGCTTTAGCACCCTATTATCAGCTTTTGCAGTTCTCCGTGCCAATTACTCTCCAAATTCCTACTAAAAGTTGTTGAACCACTCATGGGCCATGAAAGCTCTTGCCATTTCATTTCCATATCCCAGACATTAGACATAGCACCAAACAACATTTTGGTGAGTTTTGATGTGCAGAGTCTTTTCACCAATGTTCCTGTACCTGAAACACCCAAGGTCATATAATCCAGACTGGAAAAAGATTGCACTCTAAAGGAGTGAACATCGCTACCTATTTCATCTATCATGGAACGCATTACAATATGCACAAACACGACCTATTTCCAATTCAAAGATCAATTTTACAAGCAAACAAATAGTATGTCAATGGGCTCGTCACTCTCGCACTTGGTGGCCAACATTTTCAAAGAGCACTTCGAAAAAGAGGAACTGAACAAAACCAACATCCAACTTAAAGTCTGGATACGATATGTTTATGATACTTTTCTCATCTGAAAATGCAGACCTGACAAACTGACTAAATTTGCGATTTTCCTAAACTCTCTCAGACCATCAATACAGTTTACAATTTAAACTTAAAACAATAAGACCATCTACTTTCTTGATGTTTTGGTGTCCAGAAGAAACAACAAAATTTCTACCAAAGTGAATATAAATCCCGTTCATTAGGACAATATCTTGATTACGTGTCCAATCACTTTAAAAGTACGAAAACTGGCATAACAAATACTTTGAACAACAGTGCAGATAAAATATGCAGTGACAAAACCTCAGAAACTGATGAGTCAAATCATCTACAAAACGAATTCTCAGCAAATGGCTATCCTATTGGCGTGTCGTAGACAAACACATGAACAACAATAATGTCCAATTCAGTTCACAGGAATCAACAGAATAAACAGCAGGCACATTTGTTACTCCATATGTGCAAGGGCTCTCTGAAAAAATAAGGCTACTCGGTAATAATTACGGACCACAAACAGCTCATCGGTCAACTTCCTCGACCAAAAACATGACAAAAGTAAAACCAGTTACAGTAAAACAAGAAACTCAGAGCTGAGTCTATCAAATCCCTTGCGAATGTGGAAGTAAGTACACTGGAGAAACTGGCAGACCTCTCACCACGCGCCTTAAAGAACACCAAAATAATATCAAGAAAGGTGAAACTGAAGATCCAGACTAGTCGAACATGTCTGTGGGAAGATGCTACACCAATTACACTTGAGGCAATTAATCATTGCAGATTATATTTTCAAACTATTAGTTAGCAAAATAATAGACATGATCCATATCTCACTGCATACAATCCCATTATAAGCCGCGCTACCAATCAGGAGGCAGCTGCGACGTCATTGGTTGAACTACACGTAGGCACATTTTCTATATAGGACCCTTGTTTTTCTATATGTCAACGAGGATACATGTCACAGTCAGTCTGCTATAGATGCTCAGAGCCTGGAGATGGAACCAGATACCAGTTCCCAAAACATAGCATCTGTCTCATCTTGAGAAGCCTAATTTATTCGTCTGTTTATTCGTCTGTGTTCACATCCATTTGTGTCTCTCGTTATTCGTGTTGTCGCCCTCGTTCATCAATTTGGTGCATTTTTCACACACCCCATTGTTGTAGGTTTTTTGTCTGTTTTTTTTTGTTTTTGTTATTTTTTAGTCGTCTTTCTCCAGTCGACTATGTTCCACTTGGGAATTTATTTTGTGTGGTTTTGAATCTATCTTTGTTTTCGTGTCGTGTTCTGGGATGTGACTACATTTCTTTCAGGAATCATCTGTATCTTTTATGTCTGTTGACTGGGCTTACTGGCTTGTCTTCATGTTTGTTTGATTGTGGGTTCTTTCTGCAATACGTCAACATTCGCTCGCAAGGACATACGTAACAAAATGTTCTGTTTATAACACGAACCTATTGCTGGAATCGTTCAACAATCACATCACTTATGTTAGCAAATATTTTTTAGAATTTCTCCAAACTTAGTACACATAATATATAGTGTACATACAAAGATGAGTTGAAAATTGTGTATTTCGTTCATCCTGTGTTTATTGTTTCAAAATGGCGGCCATGTTTATATAATAAATATTTTTCAGAACATCACCAAAATCCATACTCATATACTATTTACAAATATGACATGACTTTTGTGTATTTTGTTCTTCCCGTATTTATATGTCGAAATTGGAGGCAATTTTTATGTTTCTAGCATAGCAGTACATATCTTAGTGTATATATATATTTCAGCATTTCTTTAAACTTGATCCACATGTACTGTATACAAACCTGACTTGACTTTTGTTTATTTCGTTCATCATTCTGTAATCACCATTTTCCAAGATGACGGAAGAAGTCCCAGATATATTTGCGGGGAATTGTAGTGAAAGTGTAGTCTTTAAAAAGTATTAGGAATGTATATACATTTCAGTTTTATCTGAATTGTGTCTATGTTCGCAGTTTGAAAGATACAATTCCTGGTCTAGAAATAGAACTGACGGTAATGTAGACTGGATGGACACTGAAATGCCGGTCAGTCGGCCTCATTGAGTGACTTGGGGTTTTTCAAGTACCTCGGGTGGTAGTAAACGTTGCCGGCCACCCCCCTCTTCCCTTCCCCTGGAGCTGTTCACGATATTAATCGCTAGTTACGAGGAATGTTGTGCTTATCAGCCATTGTCCCGAACAGTTAGTCGTGTCGTTTACGGTGGCTGTTTGAACTTGGCTTAGTCGTACAGAGGCGAGGGTAGCGCATTTCTACGACCATGTCCAGCTGATGTACTTCACCAACCAGTTTTTTGCAGCTGTCAGCTTTCATTAAAGAGGATGGAAAGGTCATATGTCGAGTAAATTACTGTAATACTTAATCGAGGATAAACTGCTAACTTAGCATAATTCTATGATACTTGTTTGCCGAGGACATATTTTCTTCTTGTAAGCATATGTAAACAACACTAGTCTGTAGTACGCTTTGTCTGGATGCAAAAAATTAAAAACACATTTTAGAAAAATATGGTATTGAAACTACAAAATATATATATATATATATATATATATATATATATATATATATATATATATATATATCGCTACGGGTAAACAAGTTGTTTTTATGAACCTACACTTTGCCTTTTTCTATCTTTAAAAAAATATACTATTGTCTAACATACTGTTATATAGTCGAGAAGCCTTAAGTTCAAAATTCTATATGACTGGCAAACACACACGCATATATACACACATATGTGTGTTTGTGTGAGTATGTTGTGTAAACATATGTACGGCATGTGTTTCAAAGACCCTTTTTTACTATTTCGCTAAATTTTTCGGTGTCCACTTCTGTCCTACTACCTCCTGAACCCTCCAATGAAGGTTTTTTTTTGCATAAATCATCACGTGCACAACTCACCAAAGGTTTTATAAATTTTTGGGTAGCTTGTTCTGCCTCTCTGACCTGTTCTTCTCATCCACACCTACAATTATTATTATTATTATTTCAGAAACCTTGACAGGAGCAGGAAGCGCGCACCACAACTCGCCAAGATTAATCTCATACACAGGTCGTTCATGAACTTCACCGGAAAATTCCTTGTAACAATGAAGTAAAATTATGTAATAAATTTTGGCTGAGGCAAATATTAACAAAGATACTCTCAAATGATTATTGACATCGAGAACCAATATTTCTTTAAAATAAATAACAGTAAGGGTAAATAAATATTAAATTTCTTGGTGTGTTGTAGTGATAAGATATGTATTGTGTCCCTTTCACCATTGCTAAATAATGTCCTTTCTTCACTGTATAGTGTACCGTGTATTGTCTATCTACAGGGTTCAACATTTTCTACGTTCATTATCTCGAGAATGGTTTACATGAGTGTGTTGTGACAAGAAGACCGATGTTCATTGGCGCCTTTTATTACAAATTCTGGCAATAACTATTAAAAAAATGCAACTGCACAATATTTTGTGCTAAAATAAGACTTTACTAGCCCCTAATCTACTGAAGATGAAAAATATTTGAAAAAAAATTTTTCCACACATTTCAGGTGTTGTTCTTATTAAACCTCACATGGGTATTCATTATTTATTTCTCCTAACACTTGGTTATTACAAAATCGTACAACCAGGTAACCCTGTTGATAATTTAATATACGTCCAGGTAACCTTGTTGGTATCTCCTGTTGGTTAGACAACACGCCTTGAAATGATGTAGCAATGTCTGCTTTTGTTTCAGGCGTTAAAAATGTACATTAATTTTACATACGAATTTCTCAAAAATGGGTATCTCTGGAAATTTTCGACAAGAATAGTTATTGTTATTAATCTTCCCACCCCTGTTTAGTATTCTGTAGTTGAACATTAATAACAACAAGGGGTTCCGAAGTTAGAAGCAGAAGAAAGTGTCGTGCCTAATTTGAAAAATGATTGGCCACCGACATAACCAAAATAAATTATTTAGAATGAAGTAAAGTAATTGATAAAATACTGTAAAACGTTTCGTTATTTAATACTAAGTAGTTTTTGAAAATTTAATTAAATTGTTATGTCAAAGTTTAATTTCAAGGATTACTCCCACATTTTCACTTTACAGACAAACTGAAACCACATTTTCGACATATTTTTAACGAATCATCACACGAAATTAACACACTTCGTCCTGACTCATATTGTAAATGTAAACTTTTGTGAACTTTATATATATATATATATATATATATATATATATATATATATATATAATTATGTTAAACTGTGTTGTGCCTGGAAGCGTTGTCTACGAGATTGCAGAAGGCCAGGAAAAACGCTCTACATGTCTTATTTTTGAACTACGTTATTTGTATAGTTGCACAGTGCATTATAAACATAACAGTTTATTGAACTATGTTATTTTATTGTTGCACAGTTCATTATAAACATAACAGTTTATTGAACTATGCTATTTTATAGTTGTACAGTTCATTATAAACATAACAGATTTTTGGACATTGTCCATTGCGGGCGAATGTTGCCGTATTGCAGAAAAACCCACAAAAAACCAAATTCAAATAAACAAAGGAAGAACAGCCAGTAAGCTGTAGTCAACAGACAAAAAACGTACAGATAATTCCTGACAGAAATGTAGTCATATCCCAGAAGACGACACAAGGACAAAAACCGATAAAAACAATACAAAATAAATTCCCAAGTGAAATATAGTGGGCTAGAGAAAGACGATAAAACACAACGAAAGACAGGCGAAAAAATAATAAAAAACCAACAAAAATGGGGCGTGTGAAAAAGGCTCCAAATGGATGAACGACGACAAAACAAATAACGAGAGACCCGAATGGGTGTGAACACAGACAAGACACAACACAGGCAAAAAAACAGACGAATAAATAGTAGACTTCTCAAGATGGTAACAGATGCGACGACGTTACTGCAAATGTAACTATTCCCATCTTCAGGGACACGAACAATCTGAGAAACAAATATATAATCTTATATAGGAATGGTGCCTACTTACAGTCGGCGAATGACTTTCTTCTAATTTGCCACGCGCCTTGTAATGGGATTATGTACTTAGGGCAGATTGTTTATTATTGCTTTATAAGTTTTGATCGTTAACATTTTTATTGTATCTATTTCAAAACAGTTTTTTAAATTAAATACATCTATACATTCAGTAGTTCTATACATTTTTGGCTGAAGAGGTAATTGTACCTGGCGGTGAATTCTGATTATTTTATATTTATATGATCTTTGAAAGAATCGTGCAATGGTAGTGCATGACTATATTCAGTTTCTTGGACGTACTCCATTGCAAATTGAATGACTGTCAAAGATAACTAAACAAATAAAAGAAAACCATAATATAAGCAGAGTATGCTTTAGTCAGCCAGATACATGCACAACATGAAATTCCAAAATGGAATCGTGTCAAATAAAAAACAAGGAACAAACAGATAATAAATGAAAATAATAACAAATAAAATAAAAACCAAGTAACATGCGACACAACGATGAGACGAAACAAAAAACACAGTAGATATCAGACACAAACAGAAAAATAACAAAAAAACACAACAAATAGACGAGACAAAACGCAACAGATATCAGACATATACAGACAAGACAAACGACACAACGAAGAGACGAAACAAGACACAGTAGTTTTCCAGACAGACAGTGTTACGACGTTTCGGGAACTGGAATCTGTTCCCGTCATCAGGTAGACACACAGTGTTCAGGAACACGAGTGCGACTGATGGTCTGGTTTACTTCCAGAGTAGGTTAAGTAGCATTTTTTTTACAGTTTTTTGTGTTATTCCAAGAGGGTACCGCCGGTCTAAATTTTTCACTTCCACCTGTCTTAGCATTTTCGTTCTCTTGATTGCAAGTAGTGATGGATTTTCAAGTTTCTACAAATACTACGTACTTTCACATTCACAAGGAATTTTGCACATACAGTTCAAAGTTTTCTGTTTTTCTGTTCTTGGTTTCATTTTGGTCACGATGTTGTGATTGTGGAACTAGAACTAAAAGCTGCTTTTCGGCCGTATTTATTGCTAAGTGTTCTTATATTCTCTAAGAGACCTTGAACATTTGGAATAACCAAAGTCCCCGCTGATTTGTCAGGTGATTTATGGTGCTGCCCTCTTACCAGCGGGCACAAAACTAACAGATTATATATATATATAATGTGTGTGTATGTGTGTATTTCAATTCCTTTAGAATATAGTTACAGCAGCTACTGAACTCGTATCAACTAATTTAAAACTAACAGATCATAATACATTATATTCCAATTCCTCTAGAGTATAGAGTATTGTTTGCACAGCTACTAACTCGTATCAACTAATACAAAACTAACAGATCAATATATACATTTTATTTCTGTTTTATATTAGTATTGTTTTCGCAGCTACTGAACTCATACCAACTGGTACAAAACTAACAGATCTTAATATATTTTATTTCTGTTTCTTTGAAGCATTGTTAGTGCATCTGCTGAACTCGTACCAGCGCGTGCTAAACTAACAAATCATAACAAATAATATTTAGTTATCATAGAGTGGTGTCAGCGCTGCTACTGCCCGTGTACAAGAGGGTATAAAACTAACTGTACATTAGCTCTCGCTTTATTTCTTCTTGTTTGGAGTTACGTGTGTACCTATATTATTAAAAATAATTTCGTGTTTTTTTTTCAGAATGTTTTACTTGAACAGGTTGTTGGCAATTTATGCAATATGTAATTTAATAGTATATGATGCACAATTAAATTACATTTTTGTTTTAATTTTTTATCATGATACTTTTTTGAGTACAAAAAAGCTGTAACAAAAATAAAATCCAAAATCGCATCATTAGTTGTTAAAATAACTGTGGAAGTATGACGGTTAAAATAATAACATCATTATATCTAAATAATAGGAGTTATTTTTTAATGACCAGTATTTCCAACTTATAAAGTAAACACTCCCATAGAAAACATACCACACCACTCTTTATAAATTTGTTTTGAAATAAATAAGCTAAGAGTACATAATTATTATTTGACCATAATTATCAGTAATAATTACCATGCGGATATAAATATCGAACTGAAAACCTTGACAAGTAATTCTAATAAATAATAATTTAATAATTATTACTGAAATCACGGTAAGAAAAAATTCGTAAAATAAATTAATAAAAATTTTATATATAATCTGTGGTTCTGCCACAGCGAAGAGATATGATAACATAGGGCGGGAGGTGTGTTTGTGTGTAATTGGTGTGATGGTGAGGCAAGTTAACTTAGAAGTGCAGTATTAGTATTGGTGTGTGTAGTTGGTGTGATGGT